>CM076577.1:1090017532-1090168470 GCA_034641835.2 Pinus albicaulis
AGTTTTGGCGCCTCATCTCCTACGGTTAGGTTTTTGGACGTTTCGGATTCTACATTGTTTCTCAATAATAAATAGGCCCTCGAGCCTCATTGTAACTGAGTTCAGAGGTCTGTAGCCATCACATCTCTTCTCAGAGATTCGCTACCAGCACCCTACCTATTTTATTTCCATTATGTCTCTAAGCATATTTCTGTTATTAATGAAATGACGCATTATTTCCACTGCATCTCTGTATTTATGGTTATGCGTTTATTCTCGTTGCGTTCGCATAACCGGGATCGCTGGTATCGTAGCGGGTTTGTTCTTTCTTTGTTTTCTTGCATGTCCCTAACGATAGCCAGTATATGGAGTTAGGGCTCCGATCTGGTTGAACCTTGCAAGATCAGCCTCGCAAACCCCGACGACCTCCCATGGCGGAAGAAAAGAAAGACGAGGGAGCAGGAGATCCTATCAAAATACTGCTCGAGGAGGCCCTCGAGAAACAAAAGAACGCGATGATGGATAACTTTGCTCAAATCCTTCAACGACTGCCCACATATGGCGCATCTGCATCCAACAGCCACTCTGGAGGCGCCACTCCCTTCAAGGTACAGGTAAACTTTGACATTCCTATATTTGAAGGAAAAATAGATGCAGACGCTGTAGACATATGGTTAAATTTGTTGGAAGGGTATTTCTCGGTCCATGACTTCTCTGACCGAGAAAAGATTATTTTTTCACTCCTCAAAGCCGCCCCCCATGTCAAAGACTGGTGGGAAACCTATCGTGAGCAAGAGGGCGAAGGGGAACCCTCTCTGTTCTCGGCCACACCCACTTGGAATTCATTCCGAGATGGCATCAAGGAACAATATTACCCCATGGGGAGCTATGAGGACAAATACATCCAATGGACCACGCTGCGGCAACAAAAGGATCAAGATGTGCACGAACTGACGAATCTGTTCCATACCCTACGCACAAAGTTGGGTATTAAAGATTCAGAGAGACATTTGGTGCTCAAGTACCGCGGCTGTCTGCACAAACACATTCAGGAGGAAATGGAGTTCCTCGACATTACATCGCTTGGCACGGCATATCGTTATGCCGCCAAGATCGAGCAGAAATTTAAGCAGAAGAAGCGAGACTTTGGATCTGCGAATCCGAAAGGTGCCCCCGAACCGAAGAACAAGGGGCAAGGCCAAAGAAATGCGACTCAGAACAACACCACAAATCCAAAGAAGGACATAGGGAAGTGGTGTGACTTTCATAATAGCCCCACTCACAGCACAAACGAGTGTCGGGCCAAACAGTCTTTGGTGGCCGAACTAAAGGCACCCGAATCAGATGCATTTTCTGATCCCGAGTTAGAACCAGACAAAGGCAATGACAAAGGGAAGCAGATCATTGATGCGGATCCCAGTGCCATTGTTGCCACCACCAAGATCCAGAAGGAGGGTCCAGAGGATCCAGAGGAGGGGGAGCGCCTCTTCCAGTCGCAGATGTGGGTAAAGGGTTCTCCGCTACAATTTCTCGTCGATAGCGGAAGCCAAAAGAACCTCATCTCAGCAGAGATCATGAAGCGGCGCGGCCTACCGACCATTGCACACCCACAACCATATACCATCGGGTGGCTCCACCCAGGGAGAGATCTCCGCATCCGCCAGCAGTGCCGCCTTCCATACAGTATCAAGCCATTCACAGATGAGGTATTGTGTGATGTTGCTCCTCTTGATGTAGCTGATGTATTATTGGGCCAACCATACTTGTGGAGGCGACATGATGTGTATGAGTCTAGGCCTCGTGCTGTTATTATTACTTTGGGAAATAACTTGTACAGGATACCAGAGGTAGTACCGCCTCCTGTCATCTCTTTGACTACTGCAAAACAACGCAGTAAGATTGTTTCCCAAACCAGGAAATTCATTTTCCTTACGACTCACTCACAGGGAAAGAAGAATATTGTGGCCACAACCTCAAAACAGGGCTCCCTTCCATGGCTGCAGCAGATGGACAAAGTTATGGAGGAATACGATGACAATTTCTCCTCACTCATAAAGGTTCCTCTACACTGTCAGGACAAGCACTCCATTGATTTGACTCCCAACGCACCACCACCTGATGTTGCCATACATCATGCAATTACACATACAGAATCCAAACATGTACTGCCTAAGGCTGATAAATTAGCCAAATTTACTAAACGCATCGAGCATGTCCACCCGCAGGTCCATGACATCTTTAATACATCTAATACTTAGTTCAACAGAATTTGCCTCATCTCATGGAGGATCTCAACGCAATGGGGACCATTGCTTCCTAAGGAGGGAGGAATGATCCAGGTGGATATCGGTGGCCACCCACCTATTCCATTTGGACCACCACCATCAATTCTTGCAGCTTTTCACATTCAGCACAACTTACTATTTTTAGCAGGTTTTCAGATCCTCCACTCTCGGAGCCATTTTGGGGGCTTAATAATCCAGGTAGATATTGGTGGCCACCCACCTATTCCATTTGAACCCCCATCATCAGTTCTTTCAGTTTTCAAGTTGCAGCATAACATACTATTTTTAGCAGTTTTTCGGGTCCTCAACTTCTGGAGCCGTTTTGAGGACCTAAACGACGTTTTTTGGGTATCGTTTTACTAGCAAATTTGATCATCAAATTCATCCCGAAAGTTGTAGTCCTCGGATAGATCTTTCTAACAAGCTATTGAGGGCATCAAACGGAGATCGGGTGCCAAAGTTACGCCCCCGGGAAGTTGAACCACCAATTTACCCAAACGGGCGCCCACAGTTTTGGCGCCTCATCTCCTACGGTTAGGTTTTTGGACGTTTCGGATTCTACATTGTTTCTCAATAATAAATAGGCCCTCGAGCCTCATTGTAACATAGTTCAGAGTCCTGTAGGCACCACATCTCTTCTCATAGATAGCTACCAGCACCCTAGCTATTTTATTTCCATTATGTCTGTAAGCATATTTCTGTTATTAATGAAATGATGCATTATTTCCACTGCATCTCTGTATTTATGGTTATGTGTTTATTCTGTTGCGTTCCTGCATAAATACGGATCAGTGGTATCAGAGCGGGTTTTCTCTTTCTTTGTTTTTCTTTGCATGTCCCCAACGCGGTCAGGGTATAAGGAGTTAGGGCTCGGTCTGGTTGAACCCTTGCAAGATCAACCTCGCAAACCCCGACGACCTCCCATGGCGGAAGAAAAGAAAGACGAGGGAGCAGGAGATCCTATCAAAATACTGCTCGAGGAAGCCCTCGAGAAACAAAGGAACGTGATGATGGATAACTTTGCTCAAATCCTTCAACGACTGCCCACATATGGCGCATCTGCATCCAACAACCACTCTGGAGGTGCCACTCCCTTCAAGGTACAGGTAAACTTTGACATTCCTATATTTGAAGGAAAAATAGATGCAAACGCCGTAGACAGATGGTTAAATTTTCTGGAAGGGTATTTCTCGGTCCATGACTTCTCTGACCGAGAAAAAATTATTTTTTCACTCCTCAAAGCTACCCCCCATGTCAAAGACTGGTGGGAAACCTACCGTGAGCAAGAGAGCAATGGGGAACCCTCTCTATTCTCTGCCACACCCACTTGGAATTCATTCCGAAATGGCATCAAGGAACAATATTATCCCGTGGGGAGCTATGAGGACAAATACATCCAATGGACCACGCTGCGGAAACAAAAGGATCAAGATGTGCACGAACTGACGAATCTGTTTCATACCCTGCGCACAAAGTTGGGTATTAAAGATTCGGAGAGACATTTGGTGCTCAAGTACCGCGGCTGTCTGCACAAACAAATTCAGGAGGAAATGGAATTCCTCGACATTACATCGCTTGGCACGACATATCGCTATGCCGCCAAGATCGAGCAGAAATTTAAGCAGAAGAAGCGAGACTTTGGATCTGCGAATCTGAAAGGTGCCCCCGAACCAAAGAACAAGGGGCAAGGCCAAAGCAATGTGACTTAGAACAACACCACAAATCCAAAGAAGGACATAGGGAAGTGGTGTGACTTTCATGACAGCCCCACTCATAGCACAAACGAGTGTTGGGCCAAACAGTCTTTGGTGGCCGAACTAAAGGCACCCGAATCAGAAGGATTTTCTGATCCTGAGTTAGAACCAGACAAAGGCAATGAAAAAGGGAAGTAGATCATTGATGCGGATCCTAGTGCCATTGTTGCCACCACCAAGATCCAGAAGGAGGGTCCAGAGGATCCAGAGGAGGGGGAGCGCCTCTTCCAGTCGCAGATGTGGGTAAAGGGTTCTCCGTTGCAATTTCTCGTCGATAGCGGAAGCCAAAAGAACCTCATCTCAGCAGAGGTCGTGAAGCCGCTTGGCCTACCAACCATAGCAAACCCACAGCCGTATACCATCGGGTGGCTCCACCCAGGGAGAGATCTCCGCATCCGCCAGCAGTGCCGCCTTCCATACAGTATCAAGCCATTCACAGATGAGGTATTGTGTGATGTTGCTCCTCTTGATGTAGCTGATGTATTATTGGGCCAACCATAGTTGTGGAGGAGACATGATGTGTATGAGTCTAGGCCTCGTGTTGTTATTATTACTTTGGGAAATAACTTGTACAGGATACCAGAGGTAGTACCGCCTCCTATCATCTCTTTGACTACTGCAAAACAACGCAGTAAGATTGTTTCCCAAACCAGGAAATTCATTTTCCTTACGACTCACTCACAGGGAAAGAAGAATATTGTGGCCACAACCTCGAAACAGGGCTCCCTTGCACGGCTGCAGCAGATGGACAAAGTTATGGAGGAATACGATGAAAATTTCTCCTCACTCATAAAGGTTCCTCTACACTATCAGGACAAGCACTCCATTGATTTGACTCCCAACGCACCACCACCTGATGTTGCCATACATCTTGCAACTACACATACAGAATCCAAACATGTACTGTCTAAGGCTGATAAATTAACCAAATTTACTAAACGCATCCAGCATGTCCACCCGGAGGTCCATGACATCTTCAATACATCTAATACTCAGTTCAACAGAATTTGCCTCGTCTCATGGAGGATCTCAACGCAATGGGGACCATTGCTTCCTAAGAAGGGAGGAATGATCCAGGTGGATATCGGTGGCCACCCACCTATTCCATTTGGACCAGCACCATCAATTCTTGTTGCTTTTCACATTCAGCACAACTTACTATTTTTAGCAGGTTTTCAGATCCTCCACTCTCGGAGCCGTTTTGGGGGCTTAATGATCCACATGGATATTGGTGGCCACCCACCTATTCCATTTGAACCCCCATCATCAGTTCTTTCAGTTTTCAAGTTGCAGCATAACTTACTATTTTTAGCAGTTTTTCGGGTCCTGAACTTCCGGAGCCGTTTTGAGGCCCTAAACGACGTTTTTTGGGTATTGTTTTACCAGCGAATTTGATCATGAAATTCAGCCCGAAAGTTGTAGTCCTCAGATAGATCTTTCTAACGAGCTATTGAGCGCATCAAACTTAGATCGGGTGCCAAAGTTACGCCCCCGAGAAGTTGAACCACCAATTTACCCAAACGGGCACCCACAGGTTTGGCGCCTCGTCTCGTACGGTTAGGTTTTTGGACGTTTCGGATTCTACATTGTTTCTCAATAATAAATAGGCCCTCAAGCCTCATTGTAACATAGTTCAGAGGCCTGTAGTTGCCACATCTCTTCTCAGAGATAGCTACCAGCGCCCTAGCTATTTTATTTCCATTATGTCTGTAAGCATATTTCTGTTATTAATGAAATGATGCATTATTTCCGCTGCATCTCTGTATTTATGGTTATGTGTTTATTCTGTTGCGTTCCTGCATAAATACGGATCACATGATGACGTGGAAAAGAGCAGATGAGAGGTTAAAACAGATTACCCAAACCCACAGAGGAAAAAATGACGAAATGAAATGTCCCCAACCCGACACGAATGGAGACGAGTGTCATGTTCAAGAGCAACATACTGTCGACACAACTAAAAATTGGTTCAATTTTCCCCCACAATTTTTGGTGAGTACCCTAATTATTTTTGAAAACAAGCTTGAAGGGGATAGCGTATGCTTTTAATGTAAGTTTATCCTTCGGAAAAATCCATCCTAGTACATTTTATGAGCCCTAGGAAGGAGGAAATCAGTGAACATCATGGTGAAGATGCTCGATGTCATTAGAGTTTAACGAGTATGACAAAGGAAGAACTCGGCATCTTCTGATGTTTAGAGAGTTTGAAAAGAGGCGAAAAATAAAACTCCAGCAAGTCCCTTTTCGTAAATAGTCTCTCAAATCTGGAAGGGTAGAAAACAATATCCGAGAGAACCTCTTAGTCGCGATAGGCTAAGGTATTCCATTTTCGCAAATAATCTATCCTAGCTCGAAAAAGGGGTAAACGTATATTGGGTAGATGTCATTTCGTAGCCATTTAACGAGTTCAAAATGACAAGAGCCTCGACAATATTTTTAGTTTTAGAGATTCAGAAAAGAGCTGAAAGATGACTCTAGTAGTGACTTTTTCTTGTTTTTACCCAGTCCAAAAAATCATAAAATACAACTCGTTACTTCATCGCTATCTCAAAATACCTGTCGCTGCACAAGAAACAAACGTAAAACCCATTTCTCAAAATAACATAATGTAATAATCGAAAAATATGTCTTAAAACCTAATTAGGGTTCTGAAAAGTTATAAAATGCGAAAAATGGTAGAAAATAATTACTTTTCACTTTTAGCTCTTGTGGAGTAATAGTTACCCATTTTATACTGTGATTTTGTTGCGACGATTGTAGGAAATCCAACAGATCAATCTCAAATCTGTCAGTTCCAAGTAAGAGCCGAGATCCTTCCCTGCATTTTAATTCCTCTTTCATTACCTTCAACCCCACATTTGGAATTATATGGGGAAATTTGTAAAAAGTAGGGCACGGTGGTTGGCGCGAGCATCAGGCACAGACTCACTCTAATCACCCATTTTTCTAAACTGAGGCACGCCCATTAGCACAAATATTTCCAAAACAGTTGCACCAACCGCATAAACCTTTTAATGCTCACAATGCAAGTAAGCAAGCTTAATTTCCACAAATTATAAGCTTTCAATATGGCTAATGAAGTTCATATGAACATGTTTGCAGGTGTAAAGTAGAAAAACTGTTATTGAATGGAAAGAATGAGAACACGGTGAAGAAGACGAGCTTGGCATGGACAACAAGGGATGCATGGAAGCTCTCAAAGACTGTGGACTGAAAAAATTCTTCATGATACCGTGCCTCAGAGCTCAACTGTATCTACTGCAATACTTGATCAGTATTTGGGATGAGGATCAGGAAAAATTCATTCTTCATGATCAGGAACTTGAAATTTATGTTTCAGACATTTACTTCATAACAAGATTGTTACGAAGGGGGGCAACACCAGTCCTGACCTGCACTCGACCCACCATGGAGAACATGACCATGGTGATCGACAGGGTATGCCGAGGGGCACGAAAAGGATCAGGAAGCGGGAAAGTGGATATCCAAACTATCCCGGACTTGGCACTAAAAGTAGTGCTACACACTATCATGCGAGCTGTAGGATCACAAGCATCGCACAAAGCAACAAAAACACAGCTTCCTCTTGCAGTGGATTGTTTAACACTGACCCTCTACAACTAGGCAGAGGCAGTGACGATCAATATGAAACGTCAACTAACAAAATTCAAGAAGGCCAAACTAAAGCAGTTCAGATGTGGATCCATCCTGGTATCGTTCTTCCTAGAACGAACACCAATTTTCCAGCGACAGGAAGTGATAGTCCCAACACCACCAACACAGGAGCCATGGATGGCCCGTTGGGCAGCACTAATGCCAAGGTCAGGGAGTAGCCAACATATTTCTTTGAGATCGAAGTTCTTTGATTGGCTCTACTGATAACAGATTGTCATGGAGGACTAGCCCTACTCTGGCACAGATTTCACTGGTGATCCTGACCTCCCCCTCCCGCAAGGAGAGGATTGGGATGAAGCACTTCGTAAGACTCACTTTTTATTTTTATGAGTATTATGATTTTTTTGTGATGTATGATCTGGCATTAAATCCATGTGTTATGCAGATGTTGGACCAGAAAGATGTGCAAGCATGTCTCCAATAGTGAGGCAAGTCCCTCACAACTTTGATATTTCCCCTCATGGTGAGGGAGGCAAGGAGGAGGAAATTGTGCACAACCTGGAGGGAATCTCTCGTGGAGTCATGGACTATGTGTGATTTGGCAATGTTCCTCGTGCCTATCAGAGACACACTATAGGGGTGTCAACCAAGTTCATTGCTTGCTGAGGTGGCTTGTACTAGCAGTGACATGCTATCATGATCATCACGCCAATTAGACACCTAGGATTTACTTCTGCACATTTTTTAGAGACATGATATCTCAGGATGTAACATAAACCCACATATTTTGTACTTATGATGCACACTAACGCAAGAATTCGATATTATATATATATATATATATATATATATATATATATATATATATATATATATATATATATATATATATATATGGATCATTTTCATGTGATGATGATTTTACAGATTACGCAAATGTCTATCCAGTACAATGTTAGCCACTGTATAAGTTAATGCATTCATTCACCTAGGAATATGTTGATATGTGATATAATTAAAATGTCTTTCCAACAAACGAAAACATAAATACAACCTTAAAATCTAAAGGTTTCTAACTGAATAATGTCCATTAAGTTGAATAAGAACAAGTTGTGAGTCCAGATTTACAACCAATGCACAAATGTCGAGGGTAATTGCCTCAGTTAATAGTTCAATGACAGCATTATATTTAGCGACATTATTTGTAGTTTGTCCTAGAAAAATACCTTTTAAAACTATCAACTCAGTAGCAGGATCATAAATCACCTAGGTTGTTGAAGACAAGTTCTGGGAACTGTGGGAAGCACCATCCACGAAACCGACATAAGGGGTAATAAACATATTCACAATAAGCAATAACCCAATCAGCAGGAAAACGCTCGCAAAGCACACCAAGCCAAAAATTTAAAAAAATGAAAAGAACACCTATGTAAACAAAACATGCATGAATGACTCATGCATAATATTTTTTGAGATACAACCCATTTTTGGGCTGATCCAGAGGATGACCTTCGTAATCAATTAGCTCATAGGCCCCATTCCACAAGAAACATTTAAAAATGTAGGGCCCATGCCACATGGGTTGAAATTTGCATGCCCACAGCTTATCGTGAGCTTGTGATGATGATTTTACAGATTACGCAAATGTCTATCCAGTACAATGTTAGCCACTGTATAAGTTAATGCATTCATTCACCTAGGAATATGTTGATATGTGATATAATTAAAATGTCTTTCCAGCAAACGAAAACGTAAATACAACCTTAAAATCTAAAGGTTTCTAACTGAATAATGTCCATTAAGTTGAATAAGAACAAGTTGTGAGTCCAGATTTACAACCAATGCACAAATGTCGAGGGTAGTTGCCTCGGTTAATAGTTCAATGACAGCATTATATTTACCGACATTATTTGTAGTTTGTCCTAGAAAAATACCTTTTAAAACTATCAACTCAGTAGCAGGATCATAAATCACCCAGGTTGTTGAAGACAAGTTCTGGGAACTGTGGGAAGCACCATCCACGAAACCGACATAAGGGGTAATAAACATATGCACAATAAGCAATAACCCAATCAGCAGGAAAACGCTCGCAAAGCACACCAAGACAAAAATTTAAAAAAATGAAAAGAACACCTATGTAAACAAAACATGCATGAATGACTCATGCATAATATTTTTTGAGATACAACCCATTTTTGGGCTGATCCAGAGGATGACCTTCGTAATCAATTAGCTCATAGGCCCCATTCCACAAGAAACATTTAAAAATGTAGGGCCCATGCCACATGGGTTGAAATTTGCATGCCCACAGCTTATCGTGAGCTTGTTCGTACAGGAGGATGAGGTCTCCTTCCAAAAAGGAGCGAGGGGAAACCGATTGGTCAAAATGAGCTTTGTCCCTCTTTTTCTATGCCTTTATGACCAAAGCAGCCAAGCGGCGAGTTTCATCCATCCTTTCTAATTAAAGAAGATGCTCTTCTTCTGGTGAAGTGTTCGGAAGCAATTCAACATTCAACTTGAGCGAAGGTATTTCACACTCAATTGAAAGGGTAGTTTCCAGACTGTAAACAAGCTGAAATGGAGTGAATCTGGTCACATCCTTAATTGAGGTTCGGTACACCCAGAGAAATGAAAATAACATGAGATGCCAGTTTGATTTGTGAATCCCTATCGTACGTTGAAGCATGGTGATAAGAACTTTGTTCACAACTTCACCCTAGCCATTGGCCTGAGGATAGTATGGTGTTGAGCTATCGTGATGCAAACCCAACCTAGAAGTCAACTCCGCCACCACATAATGTCAAAAATGGGAACCATGATCGGTAACGATGGATTGAGGGACACCAAACCTAGAAATTATGTGATTGAATATGAATTGAGAGGTTGCCTTACTGACGATAGCAAGTGTAGGGATTTCTTCGGTCCATTTGGTGAAGTAGTCAACGAATACGATGATATAGGTAGGGCTCCCAGCCGAGTGAGGGTTACATGTCATAAAATTGATGCCCCACTTCGTAAAGGGACCAACAGGTGGAGAAGTGAAGGTGGCGCATGCATCTTGCACTGATAGATCTGACATGCATGCCATTTTTGAACAGTAACAATGCAGTCCTTGAAGATGGAGGGCCAGAAATACCTAGCTCGAAGAATCTTCTATGCAGTGGCATAACCAGACATGTGACCACCACAGGTGACACTCTGAAAATCATTCAAGGCTTTCTCAGCCTCCTCGAGAGTCAAAGACTAGCAAAGAATTGAATCTACTTTGATGCGGTAGAGTGTATCTCTAACTATACGATAAGGTTGTGGTTGATGGTGGATGCATCGGCGAGCATCCTTCATCAACTCAGATCTGAAAGCAGAAGTCTGAAGATATACGATGATATCATCGTACCAAGGATCGAGGGTGCTAATTAGAAAAAGTGAATCATCTGGAATGCATTCTTCAAAACCAGATGGAGAGGAGTCAGAGGACCATGCAAAGACGTCATGGAACTTGCGGAAAAGGCTAGTATAAACCTGGACTTCATCAGAAGAACAGGTGACCCTGATATGGATGTTCTCGACAATTTCTGGTTTCACAGAAATGTTGATAGGCATCGTTGTGCAATGTTACTCAAGTTACCCTTCGAAAAAACTTCATGTCTCAGAATAGGCATTTGACGCGGAGGAGAGGGAACATGAGATGAAAACCTCTCAAGACACATAAACATTGCCCCGAGACCAGGCATGAACGAGTAACGATGATGACTATCATCCCATGTGATAGGGCAGCCACAGAGGAGAATGTCTTTCTGGCAGGTGAAAAGGCAAGGGAAGGAAGGAAGATCCTTAAGAGACATAGCTTCCACAATGGCTTCGTCAGAGGGAAACATCTCTTTGAAGGGATTGGGAAAATCCGAATTATCGAGCCAAGGGGATTGACAATAAGTGTTGAGAGACATGCTCAAAGGAGCATGATCAGAAGGCAGAGGCTTCGAAGCCAAAATGAGTTCACAATAGTCAATATCAATCGGACTCAACAACATCTAATCTCCAAAATAATCGATCTGTTCAGGCGAAGGGATGATCCATGGATCGTCAAATGGAGAGATCATATTAATCTAAACAGTATGAGGTGGAGGAAGAGGAAAAATACCCATGAGGGTAGGATCTTTGAAGAGACCTGGCCCTATGCTCTCGTAGGGAGTAGGAATCTGATCCACATATGGAACGTTGTTCTCAGAAGAAGAAGTGAAAAATGATAATTGATCAATAGTAACAATATTTCCTTTGTGTGGGAGTTTCAGAACATGAAAGAGAGTGGACTGAATGCATAACATGGCATGAGTCCAACTGCGGCAGAGGAGAATATTATTATTGAGCTTGGCGTCAAATACTTCAACCTTGACATTGACAGTCTTCCCTTCTAATGTAATTGGAAAAATAGCAAGAACACCAAGACGTTTTGATTCTCTTCCATCAGATTCTTCAAGGGAATTTAGTGATGAATTTAGAGTTGGAGAGCCGATGGCTTTCCAGCAGGCAGATGACATGATGTGCGTAGATGCACCCTCGTCCACAACTTCCCAATGGATATTCATACCATCAATTCCAACTTGTATAATGAGCGTAATTTAGTGCAGGAGTCATGGGATGAAATTCTCTAAGTCGAAAGTGAGAAGGCTAGTATCAGTAGGATCAACCTCGTCGATCGCAGATAAGAGAGCCAACTCTGAAGGACTTCTAATGCAAACATTGTATATGGCGCCTGCACCATATTCTCAACAATACTGTAATATTACTGTAATACTGTAATATTGAGATAGACAACTCTGAAGGACTTCTAATGCAAACATTGTATATGGTGCCTGCGCCATATCCTCAACAATACTGTAATATTAAGCAGCACGGGTGTTGGGATTATAAGAAGACTTGCGGAGTAAACCTTTAGAAGGTGGCCGTACAACAGGCTCAGTACTAGGCCTTTCAATCTGAAGAGGGCTAGAAGTAGGTGGAGGAGGAGGACCATCAACGATCTCTTTCCCCACTACCTAATGCGATTTGGTATAATATTTCGACTGAGTAGCAATAGAAACGGTTGCAGAACCGTTCATCATGAAAACCTGAGAGCCAAGTGGGGTAGAGGGTTGAGGTTGCTATACCATCTAGGTCTGTTATGATGGAAAAGGTTCTTTGAGAACAGCCATAGTTCCCTAGGTGGCTTTGAGTAGTCTACTTACTTTGGCCCCTCAAGGATAGTCCTTGGTGTAGTGCTCTTCTTCACAAATCAAACTAGGGTACTTTGGCTTATGCTGTGAAACATCATCAACACGAGATTTAGACAAATCTGGTTTCAGGGTATCGGCTTTGGCCTTACCTTTACCCTTATTTTTCCCCTTGGAAGTCTTATCTGCTGAATTGGCCTGAATGACATTGAATTTCGTGGTTTTACCAGGATTCAGGGTAGAATCAGAAGAAGTATCACTAGAAGGATTTGACTTTTTCATCCTAGGATTCGGAGGAGGAGACTTCCGAGAAGTCTGAGAGATAGAACCAATGATACCATCGAGAGATGGCATTACCGGTGCTTTGGAAGTTCCAAGTCGAGGAGCATCAGGCAAGATATCATACAATGTGCTAGACTGACAGTACATGAGATTGAGGTACTGGGTACGAGCAATAGCCTGTTCTTCGGTTACACATGCCCCCATAGCTATGTCTTTAGCGATTTGACTGACAAACGAGGTAGTGAACCAATCAGTTAGAAGCTGATCAGGAATATCAAACTTGATCAAGTGACGACGACGCCTCCATTCATGAATATGATCTGGGATATGAGTAGCTCGGTCCTGTTTCAAGGATGTGAGGAGGTGCGTCCTAGTCTCATAGCGAACCAATAACTAAAAATGGGTAAGAAATGCCATGGATAAAGAGTTTAAATCTTGAAAAATTCCACGAGATAATTCGATGTACCACTTTGCAGCGACACCAACAAGAGTCTGTTGGAAAAGACGGAGTCGAATGGAATCGTCGACCCAAGACTTAGAGGAACACCACAAGTGGTAGGTCATAACATGTGCTTGGGGTTATTCTCCGGACTTGCCCTCAAATTTAGCACAATCTCCAGGAATCTTAGTTGGAACTGGAGGCCAATACGGGTTATGAAGAATCAGATCATTCATAAGCTTTGACACATCTGGCAGTTCCAACGTAGCGAGAAATGGTAATTGAGGATTGAAAGGCATCGAGGGCCTTTGATAAGGACCTATGTTAACATTCCACCCTGTATGGGAGAAAATTTTCCCCCATATGTTTTGCCCCTAAGGATTCTGACCATAGGGGTTATAAGCCTAATAGTTCTTCCCATACTGGGGTTGAGGACCAGGATACTGATTCTGAGCATACCATTGAAGTCCTTGCTGAGAAACATATGGATTCTCTTGCGGAATGTAAGAATTTCCTTGAGCTGGATTATACACCATCACGGATTGAATTTTAGGGTAATAAGTGAAACCTTGGGGCCCACTATATACCGCCTGATATTGACCTTGAGGAGGGTAAGTAGTGCCTTGAGATTGAGCAGGTGGACCCTGATGAGCAGGTTGAACAGGCTCCTGAGCGAGTTGAATAGGTTGAACCAGCTGTTGGGCTAGTTGAACAGGTTGAATCAACTACTGAGTGGGTTGAATCAGTTGCTGAGGCTGGGCAGGTTGTCCCTCTGGAGTAGGTTGGCCTGGATACTGAGGGCCACCGGGTTTCCCTTGTGGAAGCGGTTGGCCTGATGGTTGCGATGGACCACATTATGCCTGATGACCAGGTTGAACCGAAGCAGGACTGTAGGGTTGCCCTTGTTGCACAAAGTTTTGGCCTTTCTGGACGTAAGGCTATTGCTGTTGCACAAAAGGTTGTCCCTATGGTGGATACATTTTCCCCCAGGAACGTAAAATGCTCCTGGTTGATATTGATACTAAGGTTGACCGAAAGGATCGTAGGGTTGCTGGACTGAAGGTTGACCTTGTAAGGGTTGTCCTTGTGGACCATAAGGTTGTCCCTGTGAGGGTTGTCCTTGTAGAACAAAGGGTTGTACTTGTATCACCGGACCCTGATGACGGACGGTCTGATAAGGATCAGCTGGAGGCAGATAAACAACCTGATTTATATCAATAGGAGGTAAATAAATGGGGTTACCATAGACATCATAGTGATATGGAGGATTGACAGGAGCTTGGGGCTACTGAGAACCCTGAGAGTTCTATTGTTGAACAACCAACATATACTCTTCAAAAGTAAGGCCACCAGGGATCATAGGGGTAGAAGAAGTCGCAACCACACTGGAAGCAGGTGTGGTCTCCATAGCACGGGGTTGTGATCTACCTGGGCCATGATTATCAGGCCACGTAGGATTAAGAAAGATAGACCTACGAGAGTGAAAGGATCTTGACGATTGATGTGTAACAACCAGTGCAGACGAAGCCACACAAATGGTAGGTTGGACTGGGATAGATGTAACAATGACCCACGAACTAGGTGTCGATGGTGATAGCCCTAACGAAGGAAGGATCAAAATCCTTTGAGGAGTCGAAGTACTGGAAGATGCTATAGACACAACACCAGAAATAATCTGACTCTAAGTTCGATAACTGGGTGTAAGTGACACCGATGGAGGGGAATATTGATTAGAGACACGTTGGAGATATGTAGGGAAAAGCTGATATTCTCCTTTGGACACAGGCATTTCTCCACCACTGACAGGACTGGAAGAATCCTTGTCTCATGAAGCTGTAAGGTCTTTGAAAAGACGACGAGGACTAGAAGGTATAGCAGTAGTTATAAAAGGTGATCTCGAAGTAAGAGGAGGGAATTCTTCCTCACTCCAAAAACTTGACCAAGCACCCTAAGGAGGCCAATTGAACCCAATTGAATATTCAGGAGGAGATCGTGTAGCCAGAGGTTGAACACTTAGGAGAACATGCTACACAAGCTTGACAGACCTAGTGGGCTGAGGGTTTCAAAAGAAACATCAGGAAAAGAACTACCACTAGGAGGCAGTGAAGAAGATGACGAAACTGGTGGTTCCGCCATTATGACAATATTTCAACACAAGAAGGAAAAAATTAGAAAAACCAATTCAAGGCTTCAAGACCAAAATCTAAGGAATGACAGAAACAAGCCAAGAAAAAAATTTTAACGTGCATCTGATCTTAGGTAATTAATTTTACCACATTGGAACAAAACTTTGTTGTTTCATGTTTTAAGAGTCGAGAAACAGACAAAAGGTGACTCTAGTCACTTTCAATTTTAAACTAGTGTGAAAGGAAAAGTGCTCGATGATATCTTCTCTCTTTAAGGAGTCATGAGAAGATTGAAATGACTACTCAGGTAATCTAAGGAAGAGGGTGTACCAAGTTTCTGTGAACTTCCATAGACACCTTGGTGATCAAATGAAAGGGAAATGACCAAGGACTTAACGCACATGCAAGTAGTCTCCCCGAATGTTGTGTTCGGTGTATCATGGTTACAGGGCGGCATAGTCGGCTTCCTATGGATAAAAGGATATGAACCTATGAGGGTCTCCCTTTATATACTTGATGGTACGGGAAGCACGAGTCCGTACTAGCGCTGTCTAAAGCCAAGCGGCGAATGACAACTACTAGGTTTAACGACGCCGGAACACGTCACTAGCCTAGACCTCTAAAAATGTTTGCATTATGTTCCAATGCTTCCTTAGGTTAATTGAATAAATTTTAGAGTTTCTCTTGAATTATTGTTTTAATTTCAAGTCCCTACCAAATTTGATCTCAAATTTCCTAAATGCAGCTATATGCAATAGAATTACCATTTTCCATTCAATGAATGCTAACTATGAAAAGGATAGATATCTTTCAGAAAGCAGAAAACACTGAAAACATACGAAGAAGTCCCCTAATGCATCTAGTACAATCAAAAGAAGAAACGAAAAACTCTTTCCGAGATTCAAGCGCTAGTTATGCAAAAGACTTTTTCCATTTCCAATGCAAACGAAAGGATGCAATTTTTTTGTTTTTTGAATGACTGAAGCACACAATGCACTAATTACATCAAAAATTGAAACCAAACACTAGTTAAGAGCACTATGAATGCAGAGACCTCAAAATGAATGATTCAAAGCAATAAAAACACAAATGCACTCAAACTAATGATGCACTCTTTCAACCAAAAAGAGGCTTTCAAAGTGACCCAAACGAGTAATGTAATCTCTGCTCGAAAATGAAGAGATGAAGAGTCAAAAAAACACCAAAGTAATCGTTCAACAAACCAAAAATTCGAAGGATCAATAAAGACTCAAGCAACTGATCAGGGAATCGAACTGACAAGAAACCAAAAGACTCAAATTTCAATAAGAAGGCTCAATGAGTGAAAGACACCTAGAACTGTAGGGCTATGAACTGAACTGATAAGAAAATAGATGAAAAACTAAGAAGATCAAGCTTAAAGCAGTAAAAAAAACTCCAAAAAGACCAATTGCAAATGAAGGAACAAGCCAGAGTCAAGCACAACTGACCAAAAAAATCAGCAAAAGGGTCAAACCAGATACTACAGGATTCAGCGCGACCATGAGGTGGTAATCCATGCCAAACAGGGGTTGGTGCTACTCCAACAAAAGCAACCTGTGCCAATTGGCACGAATATTCAAACAAAAAGTGTGCCAAGTCGGATAAATATGGGAGGAGGGAAGAACTAGTGAGAATAGGTCAATATTGACCCTCTAGATCTGGACAGGATGATTCCAGACACTCAAACAATCCAAGAAAGATAGAAAAGCAAGCAAACGACCGAAGTAAACTTAATGAGACAAACTCCTAAAAGGTGATGAAATGACAAACTCACACTGATCCCCAGCGGAGTCACCAATTTTTTGGTAAGGTAAATCCTCTCTACGGACAGATACGATCCCTATCGCCTTAGAGTGGGTCTAGCAACAAAGGGACAAGGTAAAGTGTAGGTTCCTTAATTAATTAATGATCAGCACAGGGTATATAGACCTACCTAGAGTCCAACCCTGTTGTGGTTGTGGTGGTGATGGCCTCCTGATCTCTGTATCGACGGGTCACAATCCTCCTGCTATAGTGCTCAGATACTTGCATGAAGATCAGCAAATAAGAGCAGCATATGAAAAAATGATTTCATTCATAATCAACTAACCAGTCAAGGAGGGTTAAGCATATTGCATCAAATGAAAACACATAATGCAATATGGGAACCAGACAATAGTCATGTATATGTATATATAGAAGAAAGAGTTACAACCAGAGCCTTGATGTCGTAGGCTCCTTCAGTAGGGTTCAGTCGAAGCGAGTATCGATGGATCGTCGGGGAATTCGGATGGGACGAGGACACAAGCCTAAAATCACTCAAAAATGGGTCTCTTTTGTTCTATACTTCTAGCAAGATGTACATGAATCTCTTCATCATTTCAGCTATGATATGTTCAACTATCTGTTCAACTAGCTCATCAATGGAAGATGGCTATATTTATAGAGGAGAGGAGGAGGTTGGGATCCCTACAATAGTGGAATGGAGGCCTTATCCTTTGGGTGGTTTCCCCAAAAGGTGGAAACAAGAGGCCAAAGGAGGGAGGTCGTGGTTATTCAGCCGAACCACTCCAAATGACTCGCCCATGAAGTTGTTATGATGGAAACTTCGCCTCTATTTTAAAAAAAAATTCCATAAACAAGTTGGCGCGAGCAGCTAACTGGGACAGAGCACCAATGGGCATGGGGCCTAGTGTTAATCTTCCTCATTAGTGTGAGGGAATAATGGTATACTAGTGCCAAGGAAAAAACATGTGTTTCTGATGGTTTGTTCAGGAAATTGTCAACAAAAGGAATGTTGTCCTCATGGAAAGGGATGCAATGATGATCTTTGGAAGGCATGACACTTTGTTTTGGTCATATAAATGATCCTCCAATGTGCGGGATGGGGATTGTAGGGATAGTGAAAAAATGATATGTAACACATGGAATATCAGAGACCATTTGCGATGGGGTTTGTCCATTGACATCTATACACTCTTTGGTAGCTCAGGATATTGGTCAACACTCTCTCTCATGTAAGCTTAAAATCACACCACCTATGACATGTATTGAGCAACATATTCATAATGATTTGACATCGGGTGACGTTTCTCTTAATAATTCTACTTTATATCCTTTATATATTGTTTATCTACATATTTAATTATCACATTCTGATTGTATTGAACATTCTTAATTATTATCTGTACCGAAAATTTCTCCTTCTTTGGACAATTTGGAATCTAACCACACTCTATCTTTTGATGTGAATGGGACGACCTCCACTATTTATGACCCATTGAATGTTAGCCATAACCCTACTCATGTTCAATTTGGGAATTTTTTTGGAGACCTTTCTCCTACCAATTCATTGGGGAGTGATATCGAGTTTCTCTGCCTTCATCCTGATATCCATATAGATACCATATTGATTCATTCATCATCCTCTACTAAGATCTCTATTAGTCATAGTTCTCATCATAATCTGACCATTAAGAAGGAATGATGTTCAAAACCTTTGAATCATTTGAATGGGGTTGATACTGATCTTCATAATATTTTTGCAACATTGGATCCTGGTCCATTATCTTCTTGTACATCAACTTTTGTTTCTTCTTTCTCTTCTATTCATGCCCTTAGAGATAATTTTCTTGATTATGGGGGCTTACCATGATAATCATGTCCTTAAACATTAGGGGCTTGGGGAGTGCCCAAAAAATCACCATACTCTGGAATTTGATTGGCGTTAATCACCCCTCTATTATTCCTCTTACAAGAGAAGATGATGATTGGAGATAAAATTTGGCCCATTCTCCTTCATATCTGTCTTGGGTGGTGGGTATATGTCGTGGATGCTTTGGGTTTATCTGGTGGTCTTGCAGATTTTTGGGATCCTAAGGTCATGAATTCTTTTGTCTATAAATCCTTTGGAGGTATCCTTCTACTTGGTTTCATCAGGGGCTCAAAGGACAAATTTAATATTCTTAATACATATGCGCCATATTCTTTGAGAAGATACTTCTAGGTTAAATTGGAATCTTGTGGCTTGTTAAAGATGGGGTCCCTTATTTTGGCAAGGGATTTTAACATCACCATTCAAGATAATGAGGGTTGGGGGAGTCATTGAAGAGTGTACTCAATGGCGGGGTACTTCAACGATATTTTTGGCAGGAACCACTTAGTGGATATTTTGTTTCCCCCTTTATTCCGAGATGGAGAAATGGTTGGGTTGGGTCTGTATGCATCACTAAGGGACTTGATTGTTTCATGCTTCATGAAAATTTGGTGGAGTGCTTAGGGTCTGTGAAACCTTGGGTTATTCCATCCCAAATTTTGTACCATTACCCTATCATACCCCAATGGTAGGAAGATGGGGATTAGGGTGGCATCTTATTCAAATTTGATTCATCAGTGCATACTTTTTGGGCACTAGAATCAGACCCCTCGACCATATTTCCTTTGGAAATTATTGGGATTAAGTTGATGGCTTTTAAAATTTTGTCAGTAACTGGATTAAGACTAAAAAAGGGAAGCATATTGATGAAAATTTGGCTATTGATAAAAAAATTTGGTATATTGGTTGATCCTTCACATGCATATTATTTTTTAGTGGTGCATCAATTACTAGTTGTGTATTTAAAAAAGAGGAAGAATGATGTTCTGCAATTACACAAGGATGAATGGAGACTGAAAATTCATGCTCTGTGAGTATTAGTAGGATACAAGAATACATAATTATTTCATAATTATGCAACAATGTGTTGAGAATTAGGTAGGGAAAAAATTAATACAAATTATCTTACATGATAACTGCTTGTGTTACATCTTTACTTATTATCTTCGTTCATCATTATTATTATGTTCAATCCATAAAATAGTTATCAAAACAATAACATTAGTGACACAATAGTTAGGGTCCAATCTAGGGCTAAAACCCCTCCTCTTGAGGGGAAAACCCACAAACCTCTTCTTATAGATTCTTCACCACATGAGTGCAAAGACCATGACCAGAACCTTGACCTAAACTATTACTCCTAGACCAAGACACAATCACCCACCTTGATTGAACCATGTAGCACCACGTAGCACTAATTTTTCATCATGTAGCACTGTGGTGCATATATCATTATTGAGAACTTCTACTAAGCATCACCTTTGCATGAGCAACACCATGACAAATCTCTTGTATTTTTTGGAGTATCCCTTCTTAACACTGTGTATTACTGAGATTTATCTGAGAGAATGAATCAAATGATAGAGGGTAGCACTGCCTCTCCTCTGTCATTTATTACAGTCTTCTTAACAATCCTTTTAATATTCCTTCCTTTGTTGTGAAGACACCTTACTTAAGGATTGTATTCCTTGCTGAAATGTGGACTAGTCTGAGACCTAGTCCTCTTCTTCTTATTGTGCTCTTACTGCAATTTAGATTTATGGATATTTTCTTGGACCAAGATCTTTTGACCCAAATAGATATCTCTTATTGTTGTGCTATACTTCGTTTGCCCCTCGTTGTATTGTTTCTGATTTATGCACCCAAAAAACAAAACCTTTATCGCACCTTTCTATAGATCCTTGTCTGGACTGTGGAATCCCATCTGAGAGCCTCAGAATATGATCTGAATTGTATGCATTAGGAGATGAGTAGAGGTTCCTTTATATAGTTATTGGAGCCTATAAATGAGTCCACATGACACAAGTGAATAAATGTGTCTCCAATTTTGAGCCGACATGTCAAATATATATATTTATTTATTGAAGCCAACATGTCACTTCTTGAAGCATATGTTGAGGTCGACTTCAGGATAACTGTGTCTTATCTTTTTGGAGGTCTTATTTCAAGTGTAAAATTACTCTTATATTTATGATAAATCCTAAATATAATAAGAAGAAGTATTTGAACTATAAATAAAACATCTTTCTCATGAAACCCATGATGCAAGGAATGATGTGTCTATCTCTCCCTCTTAATTAGGGAGGATTCATTCACCATTTGTCTAAATTTATCTTCACGGAGTTCACTAAGACTTACGGTCGTTAGTCCTGGTATATTGCATGACACATGAGATATAGAAACACAACTATCAATCCCTCTTAATCAGAGATGACCCAATCCAAGCTCCCTCTTAAATAGGGACTTGCAACAGCTTCATGGAACATCCAACTGCTCAAAGTATCTTTCTTCCTTCGATGTCATGTTGTGAAGTCTTCTTCTTTCGAGACTTCTTCATCGGGCACATACCATACATCAGTTTCATCATTCCTTCATAGAGTGATCCATCAATCTTCTCATGTAGTATAGCTTAATGTCATGCTACTATCTTCATACCATATTTATTTAACGATCTTTCATCTTGATATATGGTCATCAACGGTGGAAGAAATATACTTCCCTTTGGCAGCCCTGCATAAGCTCATCCAGATATTATTCAAAAATTTAGAAATGAATACTCATTCAAAATTACCTTTGTGATGGTATTTCATCATGACATCTTCCTATAGATATCAAAATCCTTCATACATGTTGACACATCTCCCTAGGTTATTTATTATGAAGGTCTCTATCTCTTCCATCAAATACTTCATATTTTTCGGGGAGATCTTTCTAGTCAAATCTTATTAGTCTTCTTGGATGTTCATTGCTTCTCCATGGTTGAATATCTACGTGATATATTCCTTTCATCACACATCCTTCTTAATAAATTCCAATTAAAGTTCCTTGATTATAATTGGCCACCTCATACTCCATAAGAGGACATATTATGTTGATTTCATCTAGTATTACTTTATGGTTCGATAAAAACATTCATTGTTGAATAAGACAAAGGCTTCGATAAACACATCCCATCACAATATTTTTTATGATATTAAGAATCTGTCCATATAAGAGGCCACTTGTTGTCAACTCCCTTGTATATTATTCCAGGTAAATATACTATTTTTAACCTCCACTAGCCTAGAAGAAGAAATTGTTTCTTGAAATTCTTCTGCATCTGCATACAACCTTCAAAAATCACCCTTCTTCTCATCAAGTAACTTGATAATATTAAATTCGCTTCTAATAACCCATGGAGAGGGATATAATAGGGAACCTATTTTCAATATAGAATTAAAAATCCATGGCTTATCATTTAGTAAATTTAGGCAAACACGTTCAATAAGTGATAATATTATTATGATACTGCAATCTAGAACTTGATTGTCAGAATGTGAAATGTAGTGAACATATTGATGAATAAAATGTATTGATAATTCCATATAATAGCTAATCCTATTGAGAATACATGAGCATATATTTCCGTTGTTTAACATTTCTACCTCAAGTTTTTGTTTATTCTTTCTGAGGCCTCCCCTGAAATTTTAGTTTCATGGATAATCATTATTATTGGTTTTTCATCCATCCATTTGTCTCTCAAGAGCCTTAGATTTTCCTCTCTTCCCCATGCAAATTACTTGAATCCTTTCATGCATGAGGGATAAAATGACAAACGGGTTGAAAAAACGTGCACAAGGCACACTGGTGATTAGAACTTAGCATTTTTTACATGACAGCTCTCACACGACCTAACCCGACCCAACCCGCCCCACCCAAATGCGTTTCCTTGGGTGCCCTCCCACGACCTAACCTTGTTTCTTCTCTTCCCATGCAACTTCCTTGAATCCTTTAATGAGTGTGTGTGAACCCCAAGGACCCATGATTTCCACTACTTGAGTTCAATCTGGCTACTACATGTTTATACTTCAAATAATTTTTTCCCTGATAAATAAACTTGATGTTCTGGGAGAGTTAAAGGATCTTTACCTTCCATTCCTTGATAATTTATAGTACATTTAAATATCTAAATCTATGTATTTAACCTAGTCTGGAAGAGAGTCAGATGCCTCATGAAC
This sequence comes from Pinus albicaulis, assembly GCA_034641835.2. Classification (NCBI taxonomy): domain Eukaryota; kingdom Viridiplantae; phylum Streptophyta; class Pinopsida; order Pinales; family Pinaceae; genus Pinus; species Pinus albicaulis. Next base: position 1,090,041,092 of record CM076577.1, read on the forward strand.
TGTACGAAGCATTATAGGGGGAAATGGTAACTAAATTCAATATTCAGGGGAGGCAACATCGATGTCACTAAATTTTCAGGCAGTTAAATGGGGGCAACCATTGAGGACATGGGTACCTCCATGGAGGAGGAAGGGCCTACCAACTCCTTCATCTCTACATTTGTCAACTATTTTTTATTGGAATCATCAACTGTATGCATTGTTGCAAGTGGCTTATATTTGTTCACTCCCTTTTTTTCTGTTGTATTCTGATGTGAGGATGCATGTTTAGGGTTATAATGACTATGCTCAACAACTGTAAACCTAATAATTTCTTGATTCGACACCGATTCATGGGACTTAATCTGATTTACCAACAAACAATGGTGATATAAATGTATGTACTCATGACATATTCAACATCTAAAGGGTATATGCTCATAGTTGAGTGTCTTCTTCCACAACTCATCTTGAACGTAGATATCTATTGATTCTGTAAGGGGTCAAATATGTTAATGTATACACATATGCAAACACGTTTTAATGTGCCACAACATAATGAACAGATTCATGTGCTTTACCTTTCCCTTTACTAGGTGTTTTACCATATTAGATGAGGGATTTCTCAATGCCACTACCATAGGAAGTGCGCCGCTGCAATAAAATTATGATACCAAACAACATATAGTGATGAACCAATGCACGGTGATGAACCAATGAACCAAATCAACATCGACACATATTATAGGGGTAGCATTCCAATGAACGAGTGTTGACCAACGTCTATATAAAGAGTCTCCAACTCAATGTACTACCTAGTTTTCTAGATTGATAAGTGGGTTTCCGCCGTTTGGGAATTTGACATATGCACAACAAAAACATAACTTAGTAGTTGTATCACAAATACATTTTCTCGATTGGTGCACCTCCAACCAATAGTGAAGATAAACATCTCCATGTAATCCTCCCAACTCCACTGCTAGGTCTCCTCCACAGCCCCTTGGCATTTTTGTTCAGCAAAACTACAATCATCAGTAAAGATAACAATGCAACATTAAACATCAAATTCCTCATCAACAACATCAAACACCAACCCCTCCGGAAGTGCAAAAAAATCAAAATACAAAGAAGTTCTTCTATTTGCATGTATGTCTTATAAGCCAGACAATGCCATTGCTTGCACATAATGTCTCACAAACTATGGCTCCTGTGGACCTTTATTCAAATGAACATGCTCCAAACAATATTTCCCAAGATCTCACTTCAAAAATGGTTCTGAACTATGACCAAAAACTCAACATCTATCTAATAATCTTCCACAAAGAATTGCTATTGTAGGAATGGTTGCAGTCCATATCTAGTAAGTAAAATATGCTTTATTCAATTCCCATGCAAGAGAATGCTTTGAAAGTTTTTTTATATATATTAAAAGAATTTTGATACAAGTATTGTTGCTTTGATCATTTTAAATGTAGGAAGGGGTTGAATTTCGTGATAACGTCGATGGAGGTTTTGAATCTAGATATCTCATTACTGTCGATTAATGGCCAATTGTTTTGAGGTGTTTTATCCAGTCCAGTAATAATTTGGTCCTCATATTCTTCTTTATACTTCTTTTATGCCTATCCCTTGAAATTTTGGATTTATTTTCTTATGACCCTGGTCATGTGGTAAAAAAGTACATATTGTGTTAAGGGTCTTAGATATGGCACATTTCGGCATATAATGTAAATATTACCGTAGTCATCTCAAATCAGTATGATATTGTATATGTTTTTTTACGTTTGGAAATACATATTGAAATTACATTTGCATAGTTTTTTTTTTTTTAACATGGTAGGAAAACCGATCATAACTCAGGTTTCAAACCAAAAGTTAAGACAACCATATCTAGTTGCTATCCACAAATTTAGGCTGACTCATAATTTTTATTCAAGGAAAACCACGCCACCTAGAATAACCCATTGGTGGCCCATGAGGGAGCAGACTTTCACTCCTTCCAGATGCCTCTAGGTCTTGGGCCATTAACCTGTTTCCTTACGTCCAAGGAAGACAAGCTCTTATCCAAGCAGAAGCAATTTTAGGGCATAATCCTGTCCCATCCATTCACATAGCTATGATAAATATATTTAAAATAATAGATACACTATGTCTATAAATAAATTAATAAATGAAATCTAAGTAATAATTTAACCACTAACATATTGGTGTTTCCTTAAGGGGCCACACACCTTTAGATACATTGGGTGGGGCATCAATAATAATAACCTAAAGTTGAACTATACTAAATATTATTCAAAGTTGAAATATACATAATTGATAATTCTTGGTATCTATATTGCACAATTATAAGGTATAATGGATTTAGGTGATGTAGAGGGGAGTTAAACACCTAGAACTAGTAAATTTGGGGTTCTCGCATGAACATTGGAGGGAGAGGACTGAACATAACCATCAATGGATGGACGATGGTTTGCAATAGTGAACAATATTTTTTTCCCTCCCACACACCTTGCCTACCTCAAAGGATGGAATATGGCATGAAAGGAAATAGTTTTCTAGTGACGAGTTAGGAAGGACAGGGGGCCATTTGAGGTTGGGCCAGAAGGGTAAGGCCTAACTAACCAGAAGGATGATGCGAGTAGAATAATACACTAAGATCGTAGAAAAATAGGGGAAAATGTAGAGAGAAAACAGTGGAAATGGAGGGGAGAGGAAATAATATAGGGATGAACATTGAAGAGTGAGAAGAAATCAAGGGACAAAATCAAGCATGGTAATGGAAGAGCTCAGGCCAAGACAACAGTGGGATAGAGCTGCAAGACTTGGAACATCATAGCACTAAAGGTGAGTTAGATCCATTCTAGTTCTCGTTCGATATCTATAAGTTCATTGAAAACAAATAAAAACCTAGGGTAAATATCAATGAAGGTGTATGGATTGATAAAAGAAACCATGCCTTCAATGTCAATCGCTTGTATTATTCTTATTGTTGCATGTCCCTTTTGTGGCACTGACATTGTTGTGTCTACATAAGGAGGCTAGAATCCTTAATCTCTCTGTCTCTGTGTGAGGAATGATCCTTCAAAAATGTCATTGAGTGGATTTTTCTTTACATCCTAGTGTGCCACTGCCTAAATGGAATTATTCCATGTAGGGCAGAAATCTTGAACCCATTATTTGATAGAGAATGACTACGATCATTTTATGTTTCATAACAATGTGAAACTCATATCTGATAAGAAACAATTGGAATAGTTTTCATGTTCCATAACAAAGTAATGTAAATTTTGAGCCCTTCACCTTTCATTAACCATGGCTATTGCTGGGTTTTCTAGGGTACCTAATTACATAGAAGGGTGGAGGTGTGGAACCAAAACCTATGGAATCCCTCATGGCTATTTGGTGGAGGAAGATATCCTCTGGAATCCTAGAATATGTATGCAAGCTTAATCTAGAAGGGTGGAGGTGTGGAAACAAAACCTCTGTAATCTCTATTGCCTAGAGTTTAAGACAATGTTGTGATCCTCATTATCTTAAAATATTACTTATCTGGCACGGTTCTTAGAGCCACCCAACCAGTAAAATTGAATAGATGTCTTGTTGCTGCATATGCACATATGGAAAATAAAGAGAGTTTTTAGTTGAGCATGTGGCGTGGGAACACAACCTCTGTAATCCCTAATTCCTCGATATTAAGACAATGTTGTGATCCTCATTATCTTAAAATATTACCTTTCTACATGGTTCTTAGGGCCACCCAACCTGTAAAATTGAATATATTTCTTGTTTCCACTTATACACATATTGACAGAAAAGATAGTTTTCACTTGATCATGTGATAACAGTGGAAAGCAATTTTTTACTGTGCTTACCTATTCGTAGTGCAATAATGTGCCATTCCATCACATAATACAACATTAAACTTGTATAGTCTAGTACATACATAACGTTTTATGAGGATTTATCATACATACATAATTATCATATGAAAATGTCTCATGTATGTGCCACCATCATTAACTTTCCCAAGGCAATGACTGACGACCCTACAATACTTCTAGATTCCTTACTCTAATCTTTATAACCGAGGTTCAGTGACATATTAACTAAATGTCACCTGTCATTTTCACTAAGTATGCCACATGGATGCTAGATTTTCACTATACCTTTGTACCAAGTTACTGTACCTTTTTTTTCTTCTATACCTTGATTTCCATGCCTAGCTTTGCCCAAAAATCACTCCTTCAACTTGCTGCAACAAATTTCTCTTTCAAAACTTTTCTTCAGCTCTCAACCTCCTTTCTCCAATCTACTCATGAAGAATGAATAAATGCAACCGCTCTTTTCTTTTCCTCCTTTTGTTTCCCTAAATGACTTTTGGGAAACCCTAAGATCTAATGCCTCAGATTAATTTAGACCAAGGGATGAGATTACATGTGCATTTAATTCTCACTTTCTATTTTTTAACTCACCCATTAAATAAAGTACCCACATTGTACTTTATTTTTAAAGTCACTTTTCACTTTATAATTTAATATTGACTTTACCGCTTATAAATTCACTTTCACTTTATAAAGTCACACTTAGGAAAATAATTATTTTGGACATTTTTCCCTAGGTAGAGACTAACCCACGGGAAACCAATTGTCTATGGTACATCAAAAATCAACACTCCCTCTTATCGAGGAAAGTGTTTCTCACCACACCATCTTGTCCCTATAATGGACATGCTTTCCTCTTGGAAAGGACTTTGTGAGAACATCATCCACCTACTCATCTGTCGATAAATACTCCAACTTCATTTCCCCTTTCTGAACATAGTCCTTGATGAAATGATATTTGATGTCAATGTGTTTTGACCTGTCATGAAACACTAGATTTTCTGTGAGTTTAATGAAACTCTGATTATCATAGTGAATAACCATCAATATTAAATACTAATCAAATAGGACATAAAATAACTTGTGAAGCCAAATGGCCTCACATCTAGCCAAGCTATAAGCCATATAATAAACCTCAGAAGAGCTCAATGAAACTGACTTTTTCTTTCGACTAAACCATGACACAACTGCCAAACCCAATCCGAAGCAACACCCTGAAGTGATTTTCCTGTTAGAAGCACTCCCCCCCCCCAATCTGAATCTGTGTAACCTGCCAACCTCACTCCATCTCCCTTCCTATAGTCCAGACCATAATCAACAATCCCTTGAACGTAGCGAATAATGTGCTTTGGAGCTACCCAGTGCACCCTCTTGGGATCAACCATGAACATTCTAAGTGTGTTCACTGAAAAGCATATATCTCGCCTAGGATTGATCAGATACATCAAGGACACATTAAACTACCTATACAATGTGGGATCCACCAAAATAGAATTCAAAGCATGAAGCTTCTTCTAGTTGGCGATCATAGGTGTAGACATGGGTCTACAGTCTGCCATGTGAAATATGCTCAACACATCCATAACATATTGCCCCTGCCCTAGAAAGATATGTGCCTCCTCCTGCCACACCTGAATCCCCAAAAAGTAATGCATCATCCCAATTTCCGTCATCTCGAACTCCATAACAAGATCCTCCTTGCAACCACTAATCAGTCTCTCTGCCCCAGGAATGAACAAGTCATCAACATATAACAGAAGAAGGAGCTAATCATCCCCTACAATAATGTAGTATAGGTTTGGATCTCCATCACTCTTCATGAAACCCATCTGCTACAAGTAAGTATCAATCATCCAATACCAAGCTCTCAGAGCTTGCTCAAGTTCGTAGAGCACTCGCCTCAACCGAAATACATGGGTCTCTTACCCAAGTACCTCAAAGCCCTATGGCTACTCAACATACACCTCTTCCTCTATAACTCTATTCAAAAACGTGGTCTTCACATCCATATGATGGATCTGCCAACCCATTTCTGAAGCAATAGAAATAAGGGACCGGATAGAAGTGTACTGAGCTATGGGATCGAAGGTCTCATCATAATCAACTCCCTCTATCTGTGAGAACCCTCTAGCCACAAACCTTGCCTTGAACTTCTCAATGTTGTCATCCGCAACATGCTTGATCTTCTAGAGCCACTTGGAAGTCACAACTGACTTTCCCTCAGGCTTAGGCACCACCTCCCAAACAATGTTCTTAATGATAGAGGCATAATCCTCCACCATCACCTCTCTCCATACCTCCTGGCAGGAAGCCTCCTCATAGCTAGTAGGCTTAGAGTCAACAATGCTGGTAGCCTTGGCTACATAACTACAAAACCGCTCAAGTGGCACACTCTCCCTATTCACCCTCTTCGAAGGACCAACAAACTCCACTTCCTTAATGGTGTCTTGAAGCCAATTGGGCCTCCTCTTCCTTAAAGAAGCCTCCCCATAGGGAACCTCATCCTCTGTCCCCCAATCTAGTGAACATGAAGTTCTTCCAACTGACCCTAGCATGCCTATAACGACACTTGTCCTTGAAGAACTTCTGCTTGTGTTAGCTGAAGTGCCATGTGAACTCTGTACCAGTGGACTCCCTAAAGAAGTGCTTAGTGAACTCACCACTAGTGCCCCATATGTCACTGACACTGAAGTACCTCCTGTAGCAGTCGATTCAGAACCCTGAGGTCCTGCTCCCTATACCTGACCTTCTTGCTTAGGAGAAGTATGTAACTCTCTCTCATCATACTTTCGTGATCTCCGATAGGACCTCTCCTCCTCAAACTTCACATCCCTCCTAATCAACACTCTCCATTTATAAGGAATGAATATCTGATAGGCCTTCGAAGTCTTGTTGTAACCCATAAATATACCCTTCTCTGCATGGGTTCCAGCTTCATCCTCTACTCCTTGGGGGTAAATAAGAATATGTGAGACATCCAAAGATACAAATATGTCCCACATGAGGCTTCTCTCCATTGAAGGCCTCCTCCGGAGTCATATTCCCCAATACTCTGTGAAGACTCTTGTTTTGAAGATAAACAACAATATTCTAGGCCTCAACCAAAAAAAACAAAGGCAACCCCTGATTGTGCATCATTGCTCTAGTAGCCCAAATAATAGCTCTATTCTTCCTTCCAGACACCCCATTTTGCTGGGGGTTATAAGTAATTTTTAACTCTCTCCTAATGCCCTCCTGTGCACAGAAGTGAGAAAACTCACCATCGGTGTACTCACCACCATTGTCTAAACTCAAGATCTGAATCTTCTTACCTTTCCTCTTTTCCACAAGAGCTTTGAACTCTTTAAAGTGACTAAAGGCATCACCCTTAGTATTGAGGAAATATATCCAAGTCCTCCTAGAGTAGTCATCAATGAATATAACATAATAATCATAACCACCCAAGGACACATGAGACATACAACCACTAACATTAGTATGAATCAAAACTAGTATACCTGTAGATCTACTGTCGCTCGCTAGAAATGGGAACTTGGTGTACTTTCCCAAAGCACACCCTGTAGAGACCTCATAATGGTTGACCCTAAAATCAGGAACTCCTGTAGTGATCTCCCTTAGAAATTTCAAAGATCAATGATGCATATGCGCCATCTTCCGCTGCCATAACCCGCACAAGTCTCTACAGCTGGTGGTACTAATGTGAGTGCTACCAGATGTGCTACTCACCAATGCTCCTGCTGACTGAAAACTGAACTTGTATAATTTCCTAGAGCGTACTCCAATCACTTTGGCAAAAGTGATGGAAGCTCCCCTCGAATGCATCAATACATGTCCTCCTGAGAAAGTGACATCAAACCTCTTCTTCTCCATAACAGACACTGAAATCAAGTTCTTCTTCATCCCAGAACATATAAAACATCCATGACCCTCAAAGGATGAAAATAATCCCTCTCAAAGGTCACAATCCCCACACCAATAACTCTCATAGTGCGTTCATCTCCTAGTACAATCTCAATATCAAGTGCCCTCTCTGCAAGCTTTGAAAATAACTCCCACACACCTGTCATATGGCGAGAAGCCCCAATATCTATGTACTACACATCGAATGATGTACTCCAACTAGATATAGAAGTAATAAATGAAAAATCCCTGTCAAACTATGAAGCAAACTGATCCACCTCTGTTGAAGCTACAGTACCCTTCTTCCCCTTGTTTTTCCTCTCATGAAACATAGCAGCATAGTGTCCCATCTTCTAACATGCCCAACATTTGACTTTGGACATATCCATATATTTATTTTTCTTCTTCTTCTCATTTCCCTTATTCCCATCTGATGAGGCCCCTTTCTTGGCCTTCCCTTTATTATTCCAACTGGATTTCAAGGCTACATCCTCCTCATTTGTTATCTTCACCCCACCACTAGTAGTCTTCTTTATCTCATGTTGCACACAATCATCCGATAATATGTCCCAATTGGGAAGATTCTCCCTAGAGATAACAATATATCCAAAGACCTCCCAAGACATGGGAAGTCTCGCTACGACTATCTTGACTACCTCTATCGGTGAAACTACCTCACCAATGGTAGTCAAATAATCACATACCTACTTAACCCTGCCAAGATAATCAACTACACTTTCAAACTTTGTCATCCTCATTTTCTTCAATTTTTTGAGTACCATCTTCCTGCTCTCATTGGTACTCTGATTGAGAGTGGTTAGAATTGTCCACATCTAATATGCATATGTGTTTCCTCTCACCTGAGGAACCACATGATCCTTCAGACTATCCATCATAATCCTTTTTTCCTTTGCATTATTTTTTTGAATTCAGCAAGTTCATATACAATAGTAGGAGGTACAACCTCTTGCTGCCCTATGTCCCAAACTACTGCCTCCTCAAACAATGTCTGAATTTTGTCCTTCCAAATGCCATAGTTGGATATCCCATCCACTTTTTCCTCTATCCTTAAGAACATGGCCATGAATGTTGTCCAAAATTTCACAAAACCAATAAAATGGAGAAATGAACTTTCTAGCACACCTTATTTTCCCAAAAGTTCACTATGTGTGAAATTTCATCTTGTTTTCCCAAAATATCAGTTTTTTGTCCAAAAATTTAGTTTGTTATCCAAACCACTATTTTTTGTCCCAAACTACTGTCTACTGTTCAAACTACAATTTTTAGCATGTACCTCTAATACCATGTTGAAATTTGATGACTAAAAATGTTTCCTACAATCCCATCCTGATTTTAATTTCACTTTATCACTCCCATTCAGTTAAATGTCATTCCCCATAAACTTAGATTCAACATATAGAATTCTGGAAGTGAATTTTTCAGATTAAAACACATGGGACTCTCAACACATGTTGAAAGTAAATATGGACATAAACAAACAAACAACACATAAAAAAAATACACACATATTTTTGGTCAACTTAGACCTGCGCAAAACCCTTTCAATATTCTTCGGGGACATCCTATTAGAGATCTCTTCAAATTTATTTATCTTTCAAGTTCAGGAAAAATACATTTGCAGAAAAAAAAAATGAAATACAACTGATCTCTTTAGTGCGAAACTCCTTGAAAATCGTGCCCACTTTGCCTCAATTTCTGTGCCCACTTGAAGCTGAAACTGTACTATATGGATGCAGACTGTACTATATGGATTTTTTTTCATTTTTTTTTGGCTCAAAAACTTCTCTCAAACTCCGTGCAACTCACATCATTAAATGTTGTTTGTATTGTACCTTCTTCTATCTTTTATGCCTTGATTTGCATGCCCAGATTTGCCCAGAAATCACTCCTTCAACTTGCTGCATCAAATTTCTCTTTCAGAAATTTTCTCCAGCTCTTAGCCTCCTTTCTCCAATCTTCTCATGAAGAACGAATGAATGAAGTCTCTCTTTTATTTTCCCCCTTTTGTTTCCCTAAATGACTTTTGGGTAACCCTAAGATCTAATGGCTCAGATTCATTTAGATCAAGGGATTAGAATAAATGTGCATTTAATTCTTACTTTATATTTTTTAACTCACCTATCAAATAAAATACCCACATTGTACTTTATGTATAAAGTCACTTTTCACTTTATAATTTAATATTGACTTTACCACTTATAAAGTCACTTTCACTTTATAATTTAATAGTGAATTTACTACTTATAAAGTCACTTCACTTTATAATTTAATATTTACTTTACCACTTATAAAGTCACTTTCACTTTATAAAGTCATACTTGGGAAAAAAATTATTTTGAACACTTTTCCCTAAGTAGAGACTAACCCATGGGAAACCACATGTCCAAGGTATATATTAAAAATAAACAATAAGACGTCAAAGTCACCCGGGGATTGCACCCAGTCTAAGCCACACTAGCCCTTAGCTGACTAGATTTTTTTAGCACAACCGCCCCCATGAGAATTAATCATGGATCACCTTTTTCACGAGCCCGTCCTCAACCGATTTTTCTAGTAACACTTGACATTTTATTTGTATTTTTTTGTTAAGATATATATAATATGGTTTATTTCTATTTCTTCTTAATTTTAGTTCTAAATTTTTAATTATTTGGTCTTAGTTTATCAAGTTATATATATATATATATATATATATATATATATATATATATATATATATATATATATATATATATATATATATAGATAGATAGATAGATAGATATATAACTTTGGTTTCTTTTCAATTATTGTTAACATTTAACTAATTTCAGCTCCCAACGTTCAATATTTACCTTAAATCTCTTTTTTCTTACATCAATCACCTATTTATCTCTTTTTCATATATCATTTCATATCTCTATCCCGAAGCTAAGCCACACTTGATGACTTGAAAAATCGACTACAAATATTTCAATGTAAGTATTCCATAAATGCAAGATAAAAATAAGACCATATTTCAATTCAGTGGGGAACAAGATCCAATTACAGATTCATGAGCATCATTCACAAAACTTGAAGTAAATAACAAGTTGTGGATTTGAAAAATAAATAAACTTATCTAATTTATATAAGAGTTTTCTAAAACTGTTAATGAGTGAGTCATTTTCTACCAAACTATAGGCACATCTACATAATACATTTTTTATAGCTAGCCACCCCTTAGCTAAAATATGATTTCATTAAAGAAGAAATCACTCAGTCAACATAAAGTATAAATATGAAGGCCACTCTCATTCACAAACAAAAAATTAACAAATTTCCCAAAACCGTTCTGAGCCAAGGGGCATCTCACACCATAGATATTATATTAGGTAGCCTTCAAAACACTAGAAATTTCGTTGACTATCCCAACAATTCCTTAGTGATCTCCCCTTTAGTGCCTCGATCCTTACCCATCAAAACCAAAATATGTAGCTCTATTTTACAACTTGGGTTTTGGGTGCTTGTGACTAATTTTCCTAGTCCAATACTATATTTAAATATACCTAGAAATTTTCCATCAACTAGAAGAGTTTTTGCTGCAAATTTTCAATCAGATTTTGTCGTAGATCCAATCATTTGCATCCTCTTTTCCCTTTTGAATGTTCCATCGCATTATATTTTGTGGGTCCAAATACGAAATTCATGGGTCAATTCCAGATGGGTGTATGTTTCCCATACTTCTAGGACAATTTTTGTACCAATCCTAACCACTATTATAATTATGATAAGTTGGTAATTCAATTACCAAGTCCTTTCTTAACTTATTTTTTAGAATAAAGGGAAAATTAATTTTCAAATGTTAACTTGATAAAGAATTTTCGGAAAGGAAAGTTTAGCCCACAATAATTTTTTTCCCATTTTTCACTCATTGATTCCCTTTTATAGCACCATAATATATGTAGGTTATCTACCCATTTATTCACTTGTTTGGAAAAATTATATCAAAATAAAAACATAATTGTGTCAGTAAAAGTTTGGTAGAATATCCATGCTAACATTTTTCAACAATATGTTTCATAATAATAATTATAAAATATGTATTATAGATGCTAATTTCAATATAAGTTTAAAAAAAAATCTAATTAAGAAGTGGAAATATGATGATGATGATTAACATCCACTAAGACTAATATGGTCTATCAAACCTTAAGAATGTTAGAGATTAATTTACTCTTTAATATTTTATTTCTATGATAAAAAAGAAAGGAGGGAAGCATTCCTAGATCACTATAGTTTTGTCAAATTAACAAGTTAGGAAGTTTGGTAGTGAGCACAAGTTTTGGAAATGAGAATGAATGTGAGTGAGAGCCGAGAAATCCAAAATAAAGTGGTTTTTATCTCCAATGCTCTTAGTATCACAAAGGTGATAAAATATTTTGTCCCAGGCTGTTTTCGAAACTGACCAACACCCAGTTTCACTTTGAAACTCATGACAATTAATTCTTATCTTCACAATGCTCATTTTCTTCTTAGCACTAGTTAATACATAAATATAGTTCTACTTAGTAAGATTGGGGTTGAGCACATCCTTATAATACCGTAGATTCATTTTCCCCTCTAAATCCTTATCATCCTGCAACTTTTCTTTAAATTTGGAAGTAATAGTATCTTAATATTATCCTTATTCACCAAGATGATCTCCTCCTTTATCCCCCAATGATTTTTCCAAGACTGTGCATCCATATGACTACCTCGTTTGAGTCGGAGGTGGGTATTTTTGCTAGAGTTGGAAGCAATTTTAGGGAACCTCTTCACTTTCATGTTGTAAGACTTCTTCTTATACATCATATATCTAAACATAGTCATGCTTTCAATGGGGGAAAGGCTAACTTCAATCAAGAGGATAGGGGAAGAGGTATTTCCTTTAAACTTGTGGTTGTAGGTTATAAATTTCTTTTGGATCAGCTCAATCTTCCTCCATAATTCTCTTAATATATTGCAAACCCAAACCTCATATCCATATAAAATAACAAGAATAACAAAAATCTCAAAAAAAAAATATCCTCCATAATTCTCTTAATATATTGCAAACCCAAACCTCATATCCATATAAAATAACAAAAGTAACAAAAATATCAAAAAAAAATTATTTAATAATATTACCTCATGTATTCGAATTTAAAATACAATGAATTTATAATTTAAAAAAAATCCATGATAAAAAAATTATACGACATATAGGGATAGTAAAGAGTCACTCTCACTAGTTTGAGGAAAAACAAAATATAAAAAATAAAGTAATTTCTAGCTAATAAATAAATTTAGCAATAACTTCGAAATCATAATCACTCATAATTTTATGAAAACTCACTCCAAGAAAACTCCCTCCAAGAGGCTCGTGTAGGGTTTCGACAGTAAGCTGCCTCGGTGGCCTGGTTTTGGTCATGGCAGCATCCTCAGGAGGAGGGCCGCCACCATCTTACCGTAACGTAATGAGTGGAGATCATGCACTACGCACAAACCAACATGCATCTGCTCAACAAAGAATAGGCCCTGTGTTAGGAGCAGAATGGCAAGCCAAAATGAAGGGACAATGCTTGCCACGAGCAGTCAAGAAACCATGGTTTGTTATTCCAGCTTCGAAACTAGAAGAATACAGAGGCTATATGAAGAATCATGCTTTGATATATAAGTTCATAGGTATTTGGCCTTCAGAAAAGGATTTGTTAAAATGGATTCAAATAAAATGGCAGCCCAAGGGTCATATTGATCTCAAATTTGGGGCTAAAGGTTTTTTTACAGTAATTTTTTCTAATTTACTAGATAAATAATGCATTTTTGAGGGAGGTCCCTATTTTTACAGTAATGTTGGGCTCTTTCTCAGACAATGGGAGGAATGTTATAACCCTGAACAAGAGCAATTTCTAGCAGCTCCAGTTTGGGTACGGCTTTTTGGGCTTCCCATAGATTTTTGGGACCCTGAAATTTTGGAAGGTATAGGAAATTCACTAGGAAGTTTTGTCAAAATAGCAGAATCCACAGCTCGTGGACGCTACACATATTTTGCTAGAATCTGTGTTTACATGAATATCTCAGAGCCCTTGCCAGAGATGATATAATTGGAGTATGAAGGCAAAATTTGGCCCCAGCTTCTAGATTATGAGCACATTCCGTTTCACTGCCGCCGATGCCACGAGTATGGGCATCTATAAAAATATTGTCCGTTAAATGTGGCTGAGTAGCAACCTTCTCGCGCGAATGGATCAGAAGAGAAACCCCGGAAAACAGACGACGGTTTTGTGCCAGTCATGTCGCGGAAAAGACCTCCCCGTTTAGGGAATAACGAGGCAGGAACAGCCTTAAAGCTAAACCCTCAAGGCTCCACAACAATTGAAAATAGATTCGAGGTTCTACAAGAGGAAGGAGAAGCGACAGTTCAAGAAATAGTCGATGAGGAAAAAATAGAATGCTCTGCAGTGGCGACCTAGAAACCCCAATCTTCTAAACGAAAGGCAGGGCAGGAAACAGACAAACCAGAAGAAAGTGCAGCACCAGAACTCACCCCTATGGAGGTCGAACTATCAAAAGATGAGTTGTGTGCCGAAGAGAAACTATTGAAACGTCTTCTGTTTGAATGGAGGAACCTTGACGATCGTTTCATCCCAGCAGATCAAAAGAAATTATATAAAGAGACATTTGAGAATTATCTCACTGCTCAAGCTCATAAATAAGGTCAATAAAGAGAACAAGAAGAAAACAAGAAGACCGCACAATCAAAACCAGCCAAAAAGTGGGGCCGAAAAACTTTATAGGAATCAATACAGTTAGTGGGGGAAATGCTGATAAATACTTGTAAGATAATGCCGTTAACAACGGTATTTCAACAACTACCTAAAAATACCTAATGAAGGTGCTCTCCTGGAATATTAGAGGTCTCAATAGTAAGGGTATACAGAGAAATTTAAAGGACAGACTAAAGGTGGAAAAACCACAGGTCATGCTTGTACAAGAAACAAAAGTCTCTGGAGAGAAGCTTGAAGCAATAATACAATCATTCAAATTGCCATAGGAGGTTATGGCCATTGATTCCGTGCGTACCTCAGGGGGCATATCAATTCTTTGGAATGTTGCTGAAATTATTGCAGAGGGATGGATTGGCCTGCCTAGAATCTTAACAACCACTTTTAGACAAATCGGATCAGAGGAAAGGATCCTCATATCGATAGTATATGGACCCCCAATTCCAGGAGAGCGAGCAGAATTCTTACAAAGCATACGCAGATTAAGTATAATGCATCAGGAAAAGTACTGGCTTATAGGAAGATATTTCAATATGATTTTGAACTTATCAGAAAAAAAAGGAGGACTCAGAAGGGAAGATCTGGACATGGCTCTGTTCAGAGACTTGATAACAGATCTGAGGTTAGTAGATATCCCCACAGTCAATGGCAATTTTACTTGGAACAATAGAAGAGGACAATGATTTCAGGTTGCCTCTCGGTTGGATCGGTTCCTGGCCTCAGAGGCATTTGTCAGTCAGGACATCTACTATGAAGCTGCAATCCTCCCTATCCTGGGATCAGATCACTGGCCAATCAGATTGGAAGTCGATGTTAAAGCTAGCCCTTCCAACCGACCCTTCTGGTTTGAACTCTTTTGGCTAAGAGATCCGGAGTTCATGGATAAAGTTAAAAGTTGGTGGAACGCAATTCAAATAAGGGGTCGCAACAAAATGCACTCATTTCAACTTCGCTTAAAGAAATTAAAAGATGAAATCAAGAGATGGAACCGCCTGGAATTTGGAAATATACATCAGGATCAAACTCAACTGAATGCCAAAATGAAGGACATACAACAACAAATCATCCTCCAAGGGTGAACACCAGAGCTAGCAGTGGAGGAAGGTCACACTCTCAATCAACAAGAAGAGAGGCGTAAGCAAGAAGAGATTCTGTGGAAACAAAAGTCTCAGATTAATTGGCTGAAGGAAGGAGATCGAAATACCAAGTTTTTCCATAAAGCCATGCTACAGCGCTGTCAACACAACAGAATTTTTTCTTTAAAAAAAGCAACTGGGGAGCGGATAATTAAACATGAAGATATAGAAGGGGATTTTGTTAATCATTTTAGAGAAAAGCTTACGGAACCTATTCCAAATCAACAGGCAGCCATAGACAAGATCATCCCACATATCCCCAAAGTGGTCACCCAAGAACAGAACCTTACTTTTCTTCGGGCTATCATGCTCTAGGAAGTAGAGGAGGTCGTTCTGAATTTGCCCAAAAATAAAGCATCGAGACCAGATGGATTCACAAGTGAGTTCTTTAAAGCAGCCTTGCCCTTCATTGGTCAGGACATCTTAGATGTGGTGAAAGAATCCAGAAGGTTGAAGATGGTGTATCTAGCATTGAATGCCACTTTCCTAACTCTAATCCCCAAGCAGCAGAATGCAGATACTTTAGAAGGTTTCAGACCGATTGCTTTGTGTAATGTAATATGCAAAATTCTTTCCACTATCATGGTAAATCACCTCAAACCTTTGCTGCCTAATTTAATCTCCCCGGAACAAACAGGTTTTGTCAAGGGAAGACAAATCTTGGACAAAATAGTAGTAGCTCAAGAAGCCATCCACTCATTAAAAAAGGACAAGAGAAAGGGCCTGCTAATTAAGTTAGACCTATCCAAAGCATATGACCGAATAATTTGGCAGTATCTGATCGAGGTGATGCGCGCCTTTGGTTTTGATGATCGATGGCTCTAATGGCTGCGGTCATTCATCTCCTCTTCACATTTCTCAATCTTATTAAATGGTAGCCCGTCAGCTTCATTCTCTAGCTCTCGCGGTCTTCGGCAAGGGGATCCACTATCCCCTTTCCTTTTCATTATAGCTGCAGAAGGACTTGGTAGACTCATTAAAGCTCATCTAGCTGAAGGAAAACTACAAGGATTAAAACTGTGGGGACCTCACCTTCCATTAACGCACCAGCAATTTGTAGATGATATCTTACTATTTTGTATGGCCACGCTGAAGGAATACAAAGTTATCCTCAAAATATTAGACATATTTATGGCGGAATCAGGGACGCAAATCAATAAGGAAAATTCCAATGTCTATCTCTTCAACTATCCTCATGCGACGCAAAATTTTCTGGCCAGGACATTGGGATTCCAACGAGGATCCTTCCCTATGAAGTATCTTGGCATGAAGTTAAATGTAGGACCAGCTCGGATAGCTGAATGGCAAGATACCCTCACTAGAGTGGCTAAAAGAGTTCAGAAATGGGCGTTTACAGTGTTGAACGCAACAGGCCGCCTCATCTTGTTAAAATCGGTGCTACAAGCTTTACCAATATATCAATTGTCTGCCAGAGCATGCCCGAAAGGGATTTGTCATCAATTGGTATTTCAATTCAAAAAATTCCTATGGCAGGAAGCCCAAGATAACAGGAAATGGGCTCTTCTCTCATGGGATAAACTACTCAAACCAAAGGCTGCAGGTGGTCTAGGGCTGCGAGATCCATCCATCTTGAACAATGTGATGGGAGCGAAATTATGGTGGTGCTGGATCCAGGGAGGTTCAGACCTATGGAAGAATATATGGATAACTAAATATGACATGCCCCAAACAATCTCAGGCCGTTTAAAAACAGATAGGATCCCCCAAGGCTCCTCAATATGGAATTTGGCAGCAGTGAATCACTATTTAATCCGGTCACACAGTTTTTGGGAGGTAAAGGAAGGAGGTACAACTCTTTTTTGGGAAGACTCTTGGCAACAATGAGAGAAACTTTTTAGTCGACTTGACTTGGCAGAAATTTTTTTATACACGAACACTCCCAATAATAGACTCCTACAACATTACTGGTGCCAAAATAATAATGATCAGTGGAGGAAATGGAAAGATAAAACCTATTGGCTGGCAACTCCAGAAACGCAACAATGGGACAACCTAGCAAAAGAACTGAAAACCAGGAAAATTAGACATGCCTCAGGGCCAGATATACTTAGATGGGGATATCTGACAAAAGGGAAATTTACAATTAAAGAAGGTTACTATATTCAATCATAACAAGCTCATTATGCTACTCGCCCTATATGGAAAAAAATCTGGGCTTTGAAACACTGGACTAAGGTGGAATGTTTCTTATGGTTGGTCAGCAATAATAGGATTCTCACCTGGGAAAATTTACAGAAACGGGGAATGTCAGGTCCATCTCGGTGTTCACTCTGTCAAGTAGAGAGGGAAACAATCGATCATCTTCTCAACTCTTGCCCACTGATTCAACCGCTGTGGAGCAACTTAGCACAACTCTTTCGGAAAACAGACAAAGACAATGAAAGCATCATGGAAACAGTCTGTAAGTGGTGAAAAGGAAGTTTTCACTGTCAAGTGATTAACAAAGCTTGGTCCCTCTCATTTGGATTCCTCCTTTGGAATATATGGAAAGAAAGGAACTGCAGGGTTTTCCAAAACACAGAACAACAATTGCATCACATTTGGCAGCGATCCAAAGACAATATTCGTGAAACTATTCTCACTGAAAGCTGGGAAGATGAGGATTGGAAAACTGTGGGTTTTGAATCCCAAATATTAGAACATCTTAATCTTAAACCTCAGATGTTGTACAAAAATTTGTGGAAGTATAGACCGCCGAATGAAACCATTCAGGATAATTGGACGCCCCCTCAATCTGGCTTTATCAAACTGAATTACGATAGGGCATCAAAAGGGAACCCGGGACAAGCAGGGGCAGGAGGGATTTATCGTAACTCTCATGGAGCAATGTGCCGGTTTTATGCCTTAGACCTTGGTTATGCCACCAATAATGAAGCAGAACTACTAGTGGTCAAACAAGGCATCCAAATTGCAATCAGAGAAAATTATCTACGAATCATAGTTGAAGGAGATTCTGCAATGGTTACAAGAGTCCTTCGAAAGCTACAGCAAGGAACACCATGGGAGAAAATCTCGCATAGTTGGCGAACAACTAGCCTCATTCAGGAAATAAGAAACCTGATGAAACAGATTCAGTATTTGATCCCTAACCATATTCAACAAAAGGGTAATGCAGCTGCAGATTACTTAGGAAATTGGGGATGCAAATAGTGTGAGCATTATGTAGATGCTCGCCCTACAGATGCAATCTGGGAGGTGGAACTCCACTCTCTCCAGTTGATTGTAAGCAAAGATCTCCCACCCCCCGATCGGGGTGTACACACGTCCGATTAAAGGCCATAAACGTGGCTAGATGGCGGTTGTTCAGGCCTCCAAGCAACCAGCATTCATAATGGAGCATTGGTATCACAGCTCACGGCACGAAGGGAATGAGCGATCTTTAATGATGTTGCATGCCGGACAGCCTGGGCTGTCAGACAGCGGACGGAAAGGCTTTACTTGGGTAAGTTCGCTTCCTCCCTCACTTCATGCGTTATTGCATTACTCCTTGCAAGAGAGCGCTTGGATGCTGAAGTGGAGGAAGCTGGGTAACGATCCAACTTCCACCAAATGACCAGATTGGGGTATGTATACAGCCTGGTTCTCTCGGCAATGGTAGCTGCTACTCTGGTTTCTAGTGGTAAAACGTATATTATGCTGTATCTGTTTTGTTTACATGTCGTCGTTTCTGATTTTCCCATTTTGAAGCAGATACGACCCTGCTTCCGCGACCCATGTAATCCGCCCGTCATTCTTAAGTTCTGTGAAGTAAATTATGTTAGTCTCACGACCACTGTCAAGTCCACCTTGCTCGGCACTGACCCATGCAATTATCCTGCCATTCTTCAGCCTAGTGGTTTAATCAGTGTCAGTTTTGGAAACACAGTAAATTTTACCCTGTCTGGCACTTTCTAGAAGAGAGGGGATTACTTTGCGAGAAAGGGTTGGCGCGAGTGGAGTAGGGTGGGAGGCATGGCCACCCACAATCGCAATCACTGTACAAAGTGGGTTGGCCAGAGCATAGGGTCCAATTATTGGGTCAAACACAGTCAACTATGCCTTCATGTTCTCTGCTGGCTGTCGAAAGGGAGTTTCACAAAAGAAAATTTACAGCGTCGTCCTTCCCCTGCTACCACCCCTACCACTGTTTACCTGGCGAGTTTTAACATCTTCCCCAGTAATTGGTTTGCTATGCTTCAGTCCCATGAGCCTAATTCAAGTTATACCTTCTACGTCTTTAATTGTAACATAGGGTCCTTGGCCCCCAATGGTCACTGTATTATGTTGTTTACTGTTCTCTGTTGGATGCGTAGCAGCACCCCTATGGCTCATAGGGTAAATATAGAGTGGTCTTATGAAGTGATATACACCCTCACCTCTTCTCTCTGCATGTTCCTGTGTTTTTTTAGGCCTCTGAGTACAATGGGGAAGCGTCGAGCCACTTCCCAGTCTACCAAAGGCAAACAGCCTGTCCAGGTTAAGCCCCAGCCAAAGAAAAGAGGCCGAAAGTCCAACCAAGAGATTCTTGAAACTTTAGTTGGTAACTATGTCATGGGGAACACTTCCACGATTCACCAGGAAATCCGGGGATGGGAGAGAGACATTCAGACAGACCCCGAGGACAATGAAGCAGAGGCAAAAATCCTAGACTTCATCACTGATCCTGGAAACACCAAAGGCCGACTCACATTATTCCAACAGACTATCCATACCTATTGGATAGTCAAATGTCTTCTTACTAAGGCCATGCAGAGTTTCCCCCCTGGACAGACTCAGATTGACTCCACTAAAGTAGAATCCCATATTATGGACATGCTACAGGATATGCAGAACCAGTTATATCATATTAAGATTACCTAGTACCAGGCATCTAACCGGATGGCCAGACTTGATGACAGGGTAGGCAGAATGGAAAAGTAGCTCCAGCAACTCCAGCAAGTGGACATGCCAGGATCTAATTCCAAAGATCCAGCTCCTGTTTCTTCTTCAGATGGCTAGTGCTTAATTTAATTCTATGGTTTTATGATATCTGAAATTTTGAATGTAATTATTTTTTACTACCAGACTATAGATAAGTATGCTCTAGAATAGTTAGCTCATGCGGGATATAGGCGGATGAAACTGTTTCAATTTTGGTATGCTTTTCATGCTTATAGATGGTCAACAGACCTGGTTTGCTTCGGGCAGGTTGAGGCCATAAACTGAACTTATAATTTTGTAACCTGCTTACAAATATTAATAGAAAATAGTGAGGCCCTACTATATTTACAAAAAAAAAAGAAATCATAATCACTCAATGGAGGAGTAAAATTTTAAACCCAATGTTTGTTAACGAAATATATAGAGTGACTTTCAACATGGTCAAAACATAAAGAAGTTGAAAGTTACTTTAACAAAGTTTAACTATCTAAAAAAAATTACTAGAAATTATGCAAGGTTATGTTTTGCTTTATTTAATGTTTTAAAGTGACTTTTAACATGGTCAATACATAAATAAGTTGAAAGTTACTTTAACAAAGTTTAAGTATCTAAAAAAAATTACCATAAATTATGCAAGGTTATATTTTTCTTTATTTAATGTTTTAAGTTATATAAATGTTGTAAGTACTTAAGGGTATGGTTTTTTTTTATAAAATTTATATAGTTAATGTTTTAGATTGATATATTAGGGTACTTTATAGATATTTTTAAGGAGTTGTTTTTAGTGTGACTTTTTGGAGTTTCAGGTGTTGAAATCTAGTGAAAAAAATTGAGGTAAAATTTTGATTTATGTTATTTAAACTGATTTTTTTACTTCATATATGGATTTAACACCCTAAAAAAATTTTAGGGCACTTTTATTGTGCAAGGTTACCCATCAAACTTCTATTTTCAATAAATTTCTGCAGGAATTTAAAGAAATTAGATCGGAAAAAAACCCTTCAAAAAGTCGCACTAAAGACTACTTGTATTTTTAATAATAGATATCATTTTTTGGGATTCAAATACATTAAATAAACTATTCATTTATGAATATTTTTTAATAGTCTATTTAGCACTCATTGCATGTTCACAAGGGAAGAAGTGGGATTGAAAGTAGTGAAATGAATCACATAGTGTCAATCATCACTTCCGCTACTTGCAGCCAACTTCCTAGAAATTCACTCATCCCATCCCCTTTGGCTCAAGCGGACTTAACTATAAAAAATTTCCCCACAATCAAACCCATTTAACTTGCTACCCTATTTACAAAAATTTAATAAATATTATGCCTCATAAACCATTAAAATAAAATTCCCTTTACTCTTTTATACTTAAATATTTTTAATAATTTAATTTTTAAATTTTTAAATTTTAAATAATTTTAAACTAAAAGTTAAACATATTGCACTTCGACACCCGATGACAATGCTTTTATACTTAAATATTTTTAATAATTTAATTTTTAAATTTTTAAATTTTAAATAATTTTAAACTAAAAGTTAAACATATTGCACTTCGACACCCGATGACAATGGAGACTCTTGAGGAGAGAATGATCGATTAAAAAATACTTCTAACTCCCTTTTAAAATAAAATAACAATATTTTTCGAAAAAATAAATGTCCCTTCCCATGTTTATCCAAATTACGTAGGTGTGGAATAATTTGAAAATAAAATATAAAACATTGAATACTATGGAAATTTTATATTACTAGAATGTGAGCTGTTTCTTTTTTTGAAAATACCGTAAAGGAGTATTTTACAAAGGGGTTATTTATGTGAGGAAGGAATTGTTTGGAACTTGGGTAAAAAAAATTAAGAAAATTTATAGTAATAATGTTTGAATTATGTTAGTGTAAATAAATTAATAACATCAAAAATTTCACTGAAAATATTCAAATTTAATAACTCTAACGTAGATGTACAAAAATCCCTATCTTATTTTGTTAAAATCTTACAAAATTTTGATAGTTTTCAAAAGAAAAAAATAGATTGATTAAACTACTACTGTGATCATTGTTGAAATGTTACTTTCAACTGCTCATCCCACAAACAGCCGCTTTCTAAATTGATCTCTGAAATTTCACTGACATGCCGCTTTCCATTTTTTATCTCGAGGTTTTTTGTACTCTGGGCGCTTGCCAAAATAGCTAAACAATTAATCTCAGTTTTGTGTTTCGGTGCCTGTCCATTTTATTTTAAAAACAGAGCCTTTGTACATAAAAACAGAGCATTGAACAGGAAACAGACTTTACATTGAAAAGCAGAGTTTCGTTTTGTTTTGAAACCCAGTGGTCCCCACAAAGTGTCTTGTTGATGTGGTGAAGTTCCGATGCGTTCATCGCAATTGGAAGTCACATATGAAACCTTCGCCTTTTTTTTTGTTCCGATGGAATGTCCTGATGCGATCATCGCAATCGAAAGATTTGTTTTGGACTGATTGCAAAGTGAACAACCGGACCCGATGAGCTCTATAGGTCGAAGTTAATTGTTGATAACATGTCCGTCTCAAATTAGAACCGGAATATTTACGATGGTCCATTTTTTTTTGTTAAAATTGCGGACCTGATGCACATTATAGGGCGGATTTGAATGTTTTTCGCGTTACAATCTCTGCTTGCGTTAGCAACCTTCTGGCGGACGCGATATGGAATTATGGACTCGATAGTTTAATCGATCGTGCGTCCAAAACCTTGTGTGACATCATATCATTTTGTGACGTGAAATTGCCCATTGTGATTTGGTTGAACTGTGTTTTGAAGACCGGCAATAAGTGCGTTTGATAAGTTTTGATTTAATGTTTTGATTATTGCGCGATGGCATTTGTGATTAAGTTTTGTTATAAAACTTATATCATATTTTTTTAATGTTGTTTTGTACTGTGCGATGAACGATTTAAAAGTTTTGAGATATGTATGTTTTAACATATATATTATATGCACATGCGCATTGTAAGGTGGGCCCGAAAGGGAAATACAAAGCCATAGGTTTTAAGTCTAAGTTTTATTTTTAACATAGTTTTTATTTTATGTTATTTGCGACACATATAAAGTGTAAAAGCCTGAAAGGCTTATTGTCTTTTGTATTTGCATAGTAGTGCATTTTTATTTTAAAAACAGTGAGATAGTGTATTGTTGTTTTAACACAGTAGTGTGTATTTTTTTTGAAGAGACAAAGAGTGTTGTTGGCACTGTGTCTTGTAACAGTCCAGCATTTGTAATCCCTCTTAGAGGAAGAAGTTTTATTGTAATAGTTTTTTTCTCATAGTGGTTCACGTTCCTATGTGCCCGCACACATGTACTAACTACATCCACGGTCTTAATGAATCGCAGTAAATCCTCCCGAAGGGATCTACTGTTGGTCTAACACTGAGGCCTAACCCCACGGACGTCTAGGAGATTTGATCCTGTGACCTCTCAATCTGGGAGTAATTCCAAGCGGGGACTCAACCAATTGAGCTAACCCTTGGGGCTTTATTTTAATAGTTTTTTACAGTGAAAGGAATAGAAGTTTTTTTTTGTTGTGTGAAACTCTGTTCTCTTGTGAGTAAATTTTTTTATTCTCTGTGTTAAAGAGGAGAGTTTTATTCTCTCTAGTTTGTTTTGAAATTCTCAGAAATTCCAACATGGTATCAGAGCTAGTCCAGGCTCTTTGAAGGTGTCAAAGAAGCTGAAGGAAGGATTTTCATTGCAGCAGCTTCTCCAACAGAGTGAAGACTCAGTCAAGAAGAATTCAAGGTATTTCTCAAGTCATTTTTATTGTGTTACTGTTGAAGACAGTTAGTTTGTTTTAAAAAACACAACCAAGTGTTTGAAGCATAGTTAGAGTGTAAGAATGGCTCAAACCAGCACTAGCATGGGTATTGGTAATAATCAACTCCCACAATTTAATGGGAAAAACTATGACTACTGGGAAATAACCATGAGAGCCATGTTTGCTTCCAAAGACTTATGGGAACTTTTTGAGGATGGCTTTGAAGAGCCAGCAGATGAAAATGAGTTTGATGATTTAACTCAGGCAAAGAAGGAACTGTTGAAGAGCAATAAGAAGAAGGATTCTATAGCCCTCTACTTTTTGTATCAAGCAGTGCATGAGAGTGTGTTTCCAAGGATAGAAGCAGCTAAGAAATCCAAAGAAGCATGGAAAACTCTCAAGATAGCCTATCAAGGCATGGAGAAAGTGAATACATCAAAACTACAGTTGTGAAGGAGAGATTTTGAGACTCTCTGCATGAAGGAGTCAGATAATATTGACTCATTCTTCACACATGTGATTGGAATGGTCACATAGATAAGGTCTCATGGATAGACTCTTGAAGAAAGGAGGATTGTGGAGAAACTATTGAGGATCCTGCCCTCAAGGTTTGATGTGATTGTCACCACCATAGAAGAGACCAAGGATCTCACAAAATTTTCAGCTGATGAGCTACATGCATCACTGATGAAACATGAGCAGAGATTGGCTAGAAATGAAAACTCATCTCCAGAGCATGCCTTTAAGACCCATATGTCCTTTGGAAGAGGAAGAGGGAAAGGCAGAGGAAACAAGAGAGGAAGAGGCAGAAGCCAAAACAGAGGCGGAAGAAATAGTCCAACAAATGCTCAAGGAAGGGGAAGCAATCCAAATTAGAACCAAGGCCAAGGCAATAGCCAACAAAGTGGTCAGTAACATGCTCAAGGACAAAGGTATGATAAATACAATGTCCAATGTCACTATTGTAAAAAATATGGGCATTATGCAAATGAATGTAGGAAGAAGCAGCATGATATGGGTAATAGAAAAAATGCAAATTTCACTAGAGAAAATATAAGCCAAGATAAATTGTTTTTAGCTTGTAATATGGCTGAGGAAAAGAGTGAAGATTTATGGTTTCTAGACTCTGGTTGCAGTAACCATATGACATGAAACATAGCCATGTTTTCTATGTTAGATGAGAATGTGAAATCACAAGTCACATTAGGGACTGATAGTAAATTTTCTATTATGGGAACATGAGAAGTAAATGTTTTAACAAGGAAATGAGAAAATAAATCCATAGCAGATGTTTATTATGTTCCTGGAATGAAATGTAACCTCTTAAGTATTGGACAACTTGTTCAAAAGGGGTACAACGTTTTCTTTGAGGATGATGTATGCACCATCATGGATAAACCACCCAGCAGACAATGTATTGCTGAAGTGAAGATGACAAGGAATAGAATGTTCCCTCTCAGGATGAGAGCAGATTTGAAGAATGGAGAACAAATGGCAGCAGTGACACAAGAGGGTTTCCAAAGTGAACCAAAAGATGAAAATTGGTTGTGGCACTTGAGATTTGGACATCTCAACTTTGGAGGTCTTAACTTGTTGAACAGAAAAGGAATGGTAAGAGGTTTACCATTGATTGAGAAACCAGACAGCCTTTGTGAAGGTTGTATCTTGGGGAAACAACACAGAGGAAGTTTTCCACCCGGGAAAAATAATAAGGGAAAAAGAACCCTTAGAGATTGTCCACTCAGATTTATGTGTACCGATGCAAACTCCATCACTTGCTAGCAGCCACTATATGTTAACATTCATAGATGATTTTACAAGAAAAAATTGGGTTTACTTTTTGAAATACAAAAGTGAAGTGTTTGAAAGATTCTGCAATTTCAAAGAACTTGTAGAGAAGCAAAGTGGGTTGCATATCAAAGTCCTAAGGACTGATAGAGGAGGTGAGTATATCTCTAAATATTTTCTACTTTTTTGTAGAGCAAATGGGATTCATAAGCAGTTTACAACTAGATATACTCTGCAACAAAATGGAGTTGCCGAAAGGAAGAATAGGACAATAATTGATATGGTAAGGAGCATGTTAAAGGCAAAGAATTTGCCTAGTGATTATTGGGTTGAAGCTGTACATTGTGCAGCATACATTTTGAATAGGTGCCCTACAAAAGCAATTATGAACAAAGTGCCGGAAGAGGCATGGAGTGGGACAAAGCAAGGAGTCACCCACATGAAATTTTTTGGATGTGTGGCTTATGCACACATTCCAGATCAGATAAGGAAGAAGTTGGAGAGTAAGAGGGAGAAATGTATTTTCATTGGATACAGTGAGGAGTCCAAATCTTATAGGTTGTACAACCCATCCACCAAGAAGTTTATTGTGAGTAGAGATGTTCAGTTTACTGAAGAAGAAGCTTGGGATGGAAGCATAGAGAAAACAGTGAATGTTAAACACTGTTTATCTCATGATGAAAATGACGATGATTTGGCTGAAATACATCCCCCAACAGCAGCACCAACACAAGGGCAGCAAGAGACACCCTTGAGGAGAAATGAAAGTGCTTCTCCAAGCACACCACAAGGAGGAAATTCAAGTGCTTCTTCAAGCACTTGTACACCTAATGAAAGAGGAAAGAAGTTCAGAAATTTGAATGAAATTTATGAACAAGAGGCAGCAAATGAAGGTATGAATTCTTTGTTTGATTTATATTGTCATGTTGATGACCCTATTTATTTTGAGGAGGTTATTAAATATAGGAAATGGATAGAAGCTATGGATGAGGAGATTAATGCCACAGAAAGAAACAAGACATGGGATTTGGTTGAAATCCCAAAAGGTAAATATGTCATTGGAGTTAAATGGGTCTACAAGACCAAGAGCAATGCTAAAGGAAAAATAGAGAGACACAAGGCTAGACTTGTTGTCAAAGGGTATAAGCAGCAGCATGGGAGAGACTATGAGGAAAATTTCGCGTCGGTTGCTAGAATGGAAACCGTGATAGCAGTGCTGTCCATAGCAGCACAAAACAAGTGGAAAGTTTACCAAATGGACGTGAAGTCAACATTCCTAAATGGAGTGTTAATGGAAGAGGTTTACATTGAACAACCTTTAGGCTATGAAAATAAAGGCCAAGACCACAAAGTGTGCAAATTGAAGAAAGCTCTTTATGGGTTAAAGCAAGCACCAAGAGCGTGGTATAGTAGGATAGATTCCTATCTACTAGAAAATGGATTTGAAAAGTGTGAGGGAGAACCCACCCTATACATTAAAGAAAAATATGGTAAAATGCTAATTGTTGTGTTATATGTTGATGATCTTATTTTTACAGGTAATGATGATTGCCTTATTGAAAATTTTAAAATAGTCATGAAAGAAGAATTTGAAATGACTGACATGGGTTTGTTGAGATACTTCTTAGGAATAGAAGTAGAACAAAGTGAAAATGGGATTTTTATCTCACAATAAAAATATATTAATGAAGTGTTGGAAAGATTTAATATGTAGGAGAGCAAATCAACAATCACTCCCACAGTGATGGGATTAAAATTCAGCAGAGAGGACAGCAGCAAGGATTTTGATCCTAGTTTGTACAAGAGCATAGTTGGCAGCCTCATGTATTTGACTGCAACTAGGCCAGATATAATGCATGTTGTTAGTTTGATTTCCAGATTCATGGAGAGGCCAAAGAAATCACATTAGCAGACAGCAAAGAGAATTATGAGGTATGTTAAAGGTACTAAAAGGTTTGGTATTTTATATACTTCTTCAGAACATTCAGATTTAATTGGATACATGGATAGTGATTGGGATGGAAGTGTAGATGATCGGAAAAACACTTCCGGTTATGTTCTTCACATGGGTTCAGGAGCCATTTCATGGGCTTCTAAAAAGCAGCCTATTGTAGTGTTGTCTATAGCAGAGGCAGAATATGTGGCAGCTACAACAGCAGCATGTCAAGAAATTTGGATGAGGAAGATGCTAAGGAGTTTATGCTAAGAGCAAGCAAAAGGAACTATGATTTTTTGTGACAATAGCTCAGCTATTGCATTATCCAAGAATTATGTGTTTTACAAGAGAACGAAACACATTGACACAAAGTTTCACTACATGAGGGAGCTAGTGAACAATGGCAAAATTGTTTTAGAACACTGCAGAACTCAGGAGCAGTTTGCAGACATTCTGACCAAGCCATTGGGGCGGAAGAGTTTTGAGATTTTAAGAAAATGTTTGGGTATGATTGATAACCCAGTAGTTGAAATTAAGGGGGAGTGTTGAAATGTTACTTTCAACTGCTCAACCCACAAATAGCCGCTTTCTAAATTAATCTCGAAAATTTTACTAACAGGCCGCTTTCCATTTTCTATCTCCAGGTTTTTTGTACTATGGCTACTTGCCAAAATAGCTGAACAGTCAATATCAGTTTTGTGTTTCGACGCCTGTCCGTTTTATTTTAAAAACAGAGACTCTGTACATTAAAACAAAGCATTGAACGGGAAACATACTTTACATTGAATAGCAGAGTTTCGTTTTGTTTTGAAACCGAGTGGTCCCCACAAAGTGTCTTGTTGATGTGGCGAAGTTCCAATGCATTCATCGCAATCAGAAGTCACATATGAAACCTTTTCCTTTTGTTTTGTTCCGATGGAATGTCCCAATGTGATCATCGCAATCGGAAGATTTATTTTGGCCCGATTACAAAGTGAAGAACCGGACTCGATGAGCTCTATAGGCCAGAGTTAATTGTTGATCGCGCATCCATCTCAAATCAAAATAGGAAGATTTACGATGGCCCATTTGTTTTGTTAAAATTGCGGACCTGATGCACATTATAGGGCGGATTTGAATTTTTTTCGCATTACAATCTTCGCTTGCGTTAGCAACCTTATGGCGAACGCGATATGTAATTATGGACTTGATTGTATAATCGATCGCGCATCCAAAACCTTGTGTGATGTCATATCATTTTTTGACGCGAAATCGCCCATTGTGATTTCGTTGAATTGTGTTTTGAAGTCCGACGATAAGTGCGTTTGATAAGTTTTGATTTAATGTTTTGATTATCGCGCGATGGCATTTGTGATTAAGTTTTGTTATAAAACTTATATCATATTATTTTAATGTTGTTTTGTATTGCGCGATGAACGATTTAAAAGTTTTGTAATATGTATGTTTTAACATATATATTATATGCACATGCGCATTGTAAGGTGGGCTCGAAAAGACAATACAAAGCCATAGGTTTTAAGTCTAAGTTTTATTTTTAACATAGTTTTTATTTTATGTTATTTGTGACACATATAAAGTGTAAAAGCCTGAAAGGCTTATTGTCTTTTGTATTTGCACAACAGTGAATTTTTATTTTAAAAACAATGAGACATTGTATTGTTGTTTTAACACAGCAGTGTGTATTTTTTTTTGAAGAGACAGAGAGTGTTGTTGGCACTGTGTCTTGTAACAGTCCAGCATTTGTAATCCCTCTTAGAGGAAGAAGTTTTATTGCAATAGTTTTTTACAGTGAAAGGAATAGAAGTTTTTTTTGTTGTGTGAAACTCTGTTATCTTGTGAGCAAATTTTTTTATTCTCTGTGTTAAAGAAGAGAGTTTTATTCTCTCTAGTTTGTTATGAAATTCTCAGAAACTTCAACAATGGCAATGAATACACTTGCAACACATACATTCACTGATGCGCCTTTTTGTCAAAACAAGAGAAGCAATTGATGTCAGAGAAAGGGCGTAATAAGCAAGGAAAAAGTAGGGAGCGAGTGTAGACACTTATAAAATAAAACGCAAGTGGAGATCGCCTTCTCATGCTCAGGTGGCGAGAGATTTGATGTTGTTCAAGGATCATGGCTCGACAATAAGTGTTCATACAATGAGGTCAAAATTTGCTAGGGTTAGTTTATTATTATTATTATTAAATATTATTAAACAACCTAGTCGTCAAAATTAGCTAGGGTTAGTTTTGTTTTTTTTTTTTTAAACGACCTAGTCTGAGTCCGAACTAGGGTTCTCATCTGATATTATAATATACGACAAATGGAATGAAGCCAAGACTGGTGACGGATCTCTGTGCTGGGCTTCTTCGTCACATGTTTAAAAATCTAGTGTACAACGTCAAAGAAAATACCTATTTACAGTGGAACGAAATTCGGCAGCCTCACTGGTGGCCGTGGCATTTTCAGAGCACAAAAGGCAAAGTGGAAAACGTACCCGAGCATGTAAGTTAAAGGAGCGATGTAATTCTGGTTTATAAATTGGCCACAAAATACCTTACAGGGATCGATCGTGAGCATAGTAATATTTCAATTAAAATACCTTGCAGGGATCGATCGTGAACATAGTAATATTTCAATGAAACAGTTAATGATGATACAATATGGTTGCAGGAATCATTTGTGTCAAATTTTCGTAGAGAAGGAATAGCTTTGATTAATTGCCATGCGTAGATTTAGTGACAGCCCGCTGTGTGGAGACACGAGTTCAGTCTCATGAAGAGAGGAACATTTTGAAATGAAAATTTGACATTGCGTGTAGGGCATTGGTTTTAGATTTTATGTTATTTTATTGTTTTGCTTATGTTAGAAAATTTTATTGTCTTGATTAAATTAGAACAATTTATGATTTGCAGTGGTACATGCAACAACTCTATTTTGGAAGACCAACTTATGATTTGTAGTGGTAGGTTCATTTATGCAACAACTCTCACCTTCGCTTGTTTTTGGTTTGGACAATGCATTTTATTTTTTTAATAATTATTCAAATTAGTTTTATTTTTTAAACAATTATCTAAATTAATTAAGTTTTATAAAACACAAATATATTTATCTCATAATATTTTTATTCTATAAACCCTAAAAATTTAGTGCACGACTCATGATCGACTTTGCTGGGCACAAACAAGATATTGACCTCCTCAGGAACCACAATTATATTCTCTCCATTCAAAAGGTTACTAAATCTTGACACCCTATCACTTATATTTTTTCTTTAGTTTTTAATTATAGCCTTCTAAAAAAATAAACCATCTCCAATAATTCAAAACATGAGACACAATCCCGGAAAGGGTGATAATCTTAAAGCACTTGGCAACCAAGTCCCATGATCATTAACAATGAGCGTGCCGGTGGAGGACTGGCCTCCCAGTCCTTTCGTCTGAGCCGGTGTAATGGGAGGTGTAATTGTGATAATGTGAAACCTTGTCTTGTTTCGACGAATGCAGCTGGCGAAAGTTTAACGAGCGGGATGGTTCATCAAGGTGGCATATGCGTTTGCATTTCATTCCTTTGCTAGGGCTTCTGGTTGGTATTTTGCAATCAAGCACAAGAGACGAAGGCGGGCTTATAGAGCCAGGGGGCAGAATTCGACATTCCCCTACGACTCGTGGCTATGTGAACTCACGGAGTCGTCTAACGAGCCGGAGGAATTGCCCGGACGGTCAAAATTGGTCAAAATTGGTCCGAATCCGGGCCAAAATAATTTAAAAAATCTTGCAGAAACAGTGTTTGAATCCTGATTTTGACATTGGAAATGGATTCAGCACCATCAAAAACCTGTAGAACACCCAAAATATTAAACTTTGATAGTTCTAACATGGATTTAGAAAAATTGCTGCCGGATTTTCTGAAAATCTTATCGGAATTTTCATGATTTTCAGGGCGATTCCTCTGGCTAGTTAGACTACGGTTGTGAACTCACTATTGTTTTTCTCCGAAGGCACCACCTATTTTATTGCGCTTGCATAGTGCATCTGCTGGTAATAGGGGGGAACTTGGTATTTCTGGATTCAATGGATTTTAGAAAGTGTGAGTAGTTGGCCGGCTAGAGACTTCCAAGGTGGTATAGATGATGGTGTTGTTGGGAGCGGCAGTAGGTGTGTGTGGGATCTCTTTTTCTACTGCTTGGTCTAAAAATTGGCGTGCTTTGTGATTTCGTGAGCATTTCTCTATGTCAAATGGTTCTTATTTATATTTTCATAGAATATTTTTTTTAATTTAAATTATTTTAATATAAAATAGTTTCAACATTTTAAAAGACTTTTAAAGTAATCAAATTTAAATTTAAATTCAAATTATGCAAACTTACAAATGCATAATTATGACAAATTTTTTAAAATTTTGAACAAAATTTACATATATTAAGGAAAAAATTCAACTACAATTCTAATTATTTCTGATGATGATGATGGTGGTGGTGGTGGTTTACGTCCATTGAGACCAATCTTTAGTCTATCGGACATAAATAAAAGAGTTATTTAGTTTGATTTAAGATTTTACTCCTATACTCGAAAAGCTTGGAGAGAAGTCTCTAGAGCTCACTATAATTTTGACATCCAAAGATTATGAAATTGAGCTCTAATGTGGTTGTACTTGGGGCACTCTAAGAGGAAGTGATTTTCATTCTTGATGTTCATACTGTCACAAAGATGGCAGATCCTTTCCATCCATGGTGTTTTAGGAACTGTCCAATGACCTGTTTCACTGTGGAGCTCATGAGAGTTCGTTCTAATCTTGGCTATATTAATTTTCTTCTTTGAGCTACTTAAAACAGAGAGCTACTTTTGATCTTCTAGGGTGGGGTTGATGACCTCATTATAATATATTAATTTTCTTTTAGCTGCTAGATCTTTCTCACACAACATTTTTCTTTGAACTTAGAAGTAACAATTTTTTTAATGTTATTAATGTTTTGCAATGCAACATTCTCGTCGATATCCCAATGGTTTAACCACACCCTGGTGTCTTTATACCAACCTCTTTTAAGCCTTACGTGGTTTTGGCTGGAATTTAAAGCTAGCTTAGGAAGTCTATGGTCTCCTATGCTATTGAGCTTCTGCTTGTCCAATAGAAGCCTAGTCATAGCTAGGCTCTCGATAGGGGAAAGACCCACTTCTATAAGGAGAATAGGATAGGGTGTATTTCTTTTAATTTTAAGGTTATACGTTATAAAACGCTTATGGATTTGTTCAATATTTCTCTATGATTCTCTAGAGATGCTGCAACCCCAGACCTTACATCTATTGAGCAAAAGAAGCAAGCAAGCAAGATTATAACTTTTAAATGCTCTTCACCAATGTCAATAATTTGGTTTATAATGTTTTCAATTTTGCAAGGAACACATTAAACCCAGTTAATGTGAGTGGCTTAATATTATTAACAAGGAAATGATATTTTAGGTTACTTGAATGATATTATTTCGTAATGTATTGATTTTTTTATGGTGTTTTGAATTATTGCAAAGAATAATTAGTAAAATCGAAATATTATTTATAACAAAGAGCATAGAAAAAAAAATATAGGTATGGTTGTTAGATTTTGAATTATAAATAAGTCATGATATGCTACCTATTATGTTTATCAACTTATATCAACCATATTTATTAATTTAGGTGTGCTAATCATATTGTTGTTAATTTATTAATTTAATTATGCTAGTCATATTGTTGTTGATTATTTTTCTTTTGCATACCTTCCGATGAATTAATACAACTTGTACACCCAGGTGAGCGAGCTAGCACCAGATAGACCCAAGAGATGATACAAAGAAAATCATAGTTTTATTTCAGGTCATCCATAACATTACATGAGACCTAGGATTTGAAAGTTTGGAAACATTCTCTTTTCAGATATTTTAGTAGGGAGTTTAGCTTGCAACTCGTTGGTTTGCTTTAATATTGTATGATTATTTAAAGCTAAGAAATAGATAAAGCCAATATCACCATATGACTTTATATGAACTTATTATTAGTGAATACGATGAATGACTATTTATGGTTAGTGAATTTAATTAATAATTTCTTATTTATAAAGTTAAGAATAATTACACCGTATGCATCTTTATTTGAAAACAAATTTTCTATCTGCCACCGTGTACTGTTATTGACCGTGAGATACATTACTAGACGATTAATAGAAATTCCATCGTTCGATCATAGACGATGGGGAACACTTCATTGGAAGTTGGTTAGGCTGACTGGAATTTCGTTATAGTAATGACCCATGTGGCTTTGAATCTTGAGAGATGGTTAAAAGGCAGGAAGGGATGCATCAACTGGCTTCATTAGGTGTCATGGAGTGTTGTTATCATAACCCCTCTGTAGCTATGGCTTTCTCAGGGAGGGCTCTTTTCCTATTTCGTTGGTTTTGATTTTTCATGGCCCTTCATTTTCCAACGACAACAGTGTCGACGTTGTTACTGCACCTGTATACTTGTCCATTTCCCATTCTTTTTCCATGGCCCTTTATTTTCCAACGAAAACAGTGTCGGCGTTGTTGTTGCACCTATACCTGGTCCTGCAACGAATTTTGGCTTCCAAAGGAAACATAGAGCACAGAGGAGGGCACCTAGGAATCAAGCCACAACAAACATGGCTTTGCATATTCTGCCTCTTCCTATTTTTCCTACAGTAGAACATCCGAATCAATCATTGTATTTGAAGGAGAAAAAGAGAGCAATGGAGAGCGTAGGATTGGTCCAACCGCACAAACTAGCCTACCAATGGATTTTCTCATGTGTTGGAGACTGCTATGTTCTAGGTCTTCGAACGTGTTATAGATTGACCCTCAACTCCACACGTTGTAAGATATATGGCGATTGATGAACAAGATCTGGGCATTGGATTTTGTGGCACCCCCCGTTTAGATATTGAGGGAGCTGAGATCGATCCATTGTCACATGTGGAATGAACAAACTCGTTCGCGTCGGTTTTGGTGTGAGGTAGGTGAGTGTAGACAGAATAATAGATGGATGTGTTGTAAGCCCCATAAGTGCAGAACTGAATCCTTGGTATTCCCAACCTGTTCCCTACGTCCAGCATCCATCCCAAGAACATGTCGATTATGATGCACAGAAGCAGGTACTCGCCCTCTTCTTAAGTGATGTGGAAGATGAGGCACTCGAAATGGGGTTCCATCTGTTCAGTCGCTTCCAAGAAAATTTCGTAAAGATGTTTAGGGAGTGCAATGTTTTGAGGACCAAACTTGGTCGCCAGTTCGACGCCACATGTGGGGAGAAGAGAAAATATGGGTTCACAAGTTTGGAAATTGTAAATATCCTTTAGAAATTGTAGAAACTGGGGATGTTGGATTGTCTCCAGCTTCTTCATTTCCATTTCCATATTTGGTCTGAGATCCATGCATCGAAGTTCTTAATTATGGTGTGAGCGAAGTGGCATATATATATTGTTAAGATCATTGACATTGGTCTTGGTATTGATTATGAATTACCAAGTCTTCTTGAGCTGATATGTTTGTTTCTTGGTCTGATGCAACGACTACATTAATACAAATTATGATGGTTTTCGTTCCACTACACAGGAATGTTCCTCCATGAAAATAGAAAATTCAAGCCAGATTGGGGTTGTTCAGTCGCCTCAGATTACTACGACAACAATTAATAATCCTTAATAATTATCTATTTTAACTACATCTGTTTTAGAAATATTTAGCATCTATTAGATGAATACGTGGCAAGGTGGGTGTTAAATTATGGCGGCATGTTGTGTTAACATGTTAATGAGGGATTAATGAACGTAAGGGAAAAAGTTATTGGAAAAAACAATTTGCGATGTTTCTAATTCTAAAATTATTTACACTTTAAAGCATAGTTTTATGGTTTAATTTTTGATACTTTAAATTATATTTATTTGCACTTTAATTCTAAAATTATCGTTATATTATAAAATGTTATAAATTATTGTAGTAAAGAAACATAAGTCATTATTAATATGGAAGTTGCACTAAGAATAAAAATTCTTTTTATAAATAAGATAGGGTTCCACTCTTTATTAATAAAGTGTGTATTAGAACAATAACACTTTAATCATTATTTGGAAGTTGCACTAAGAATAAAATTGATTTTTACATTCAAGATAGGGTTCCACTAATTATTAATAAAGTGTGTATTAGAACATTAACACTTTAATCATTATTATTAATCTCCTTTGCACTCTCTTAATTTCTCTTAAAGTCTTCGGATGAAGATTAATAATGACCACCATGGGTGTCTTGTTAATTATGATATAGTAGTTGAAGGACAAATGCAATGTCTAATGCTGTAAATTTCATATTTGCAAAGATTTAATTATCAATTTCAAAGTTCAAA
Source organism: Pinus albicaulis (assembly GCA_034641835.2). Lineage (NCBI taxonomy): Eukaryota > Viridiplantae > Streptophyta > Pinopsida > Pinales > Pinaceae > Pinus > Pinus albicaulis. The sequence goes on from CM076577.1 coordinate 1,090,077,587, forward strand.
CTTTTCATTTTAAATTTCATTAATTTAATTTATTTTGTTAATTGGAAATATTTTATAAATTAAAACTTAATGATTATTAAATGGAATTGACTTCTCCATTCATGAGGCACATGCAAAGGTGTTGTAAAGTTAAATTTATTTACTGCCTATTCTTAGCAACTAATTTATTTTGCAAAAGAAATTGTCGGAAACATTTAGACCACATAACATATCACATATTTTTTCATCTATGATATTGTTCAATATGTTATAGCCTTACGACATTTCTTTTGCAACATGTGGTGCAATTGCTAGTTTATGACTTCTCCTAGTATCGTTATATATGTCAAAAATATCAACACATTTTTCATCTTAATACTCTACTATATGCATGGAGTTAATAAAATGATTTAATTTTTAAATTAAAATCAATTTATGCCAACTCTTTTTGAGTGTGAAGTAGTTATATGGTAATACTGATACAAAATAAATTAACTCATGAAAATAAATTGTTTTGTATTAAGAGATTTGAAATTCAAATCCCAAAATAATTATCAATACTTATTGAATAGGCATACTAGGCACTTATAAGTTATGAGCTATTATCAAGTATGAAACCAATGACATTATGAGAAAAATTCCAAAATTTGCTAATGCATTTTTAGGTCAATTGTAAAACAAATTTCATATTTATAGTCACAGGCGAGTATGAAAACATAATTCTTATAGTCACAAAATAAATAAATAAAATCAAGGGGTATTTCACTTTATAAATAATAGGAAATGTATTGTATCCTAATGTATATTTAAAAACATATTTCATCGTAATATTTTAATACTATTTTCTTGCATTTAATAAAGGTTTTAAATTAAACTGAACTAATATCAGTTAGATATATAGTAATAAGAAATGTGGCTGGTATATAATAGGCATAATAGACGGTATGTGGTTGAATACAAGTTGTTTATCTATGCATTTATAAGTTATATGAATACAAGTTGTTCATGTATTTAACATAAGTCTAAAGAGTTAGGGCCATATCAAGGTCTTAAAGTTTAATTAAATTGTTTTTTCACCTTGAAAATTATGGAAATTTCGGTAAGATTTTAAGAAAATTTGACAGTGATTTTTGATGGTGCTCTAAAAGTTTTTGATGATGTTGAATCTATTTCTACCATCAAAAACATGATTCAAAGAAGACTACTGAAAATTTTCTTAATTTATTTTTGCCCAAATTCCAACCACTTTTAGCCATCCAAACAATTTCTCCGCCTCCCTAAACAACTCCCATACCAAGTGCCAATGGAATCCCATTATTGTGATGTCATGGTCGATAACCAAATTACCTCGTATTGACATCATCCTTCTATAGCTTGTCAGTCATAGCTTCTTTCTATTTTCGGGTCATAAAATAGGATCACATGACCTATATATATATATATATATATATATATATATATATATATATATATATATATAACAGGGTCATGACGTTGAGGGATGGATAGGCGGAATACATTTAGTGCAATCAAGCTTGTGTCAAATCGTGTCGGCCACTAACGATAAGTGAATTAGTCACGTGGAACGAGGAAACATCACGTTACTGAATGATCAAGTCAATCATGTCACAATCTTTGAGTTAGTCATAAAATAGAGGAAGTCTTCATAATTTTTTAATCCCAATGGCTCAAATAGTTTATCACATATGTGGGGTATGGTAAACGTTCGCTCCTTTGGCGCCCTAACCGATCAAGCTATGCTCTCCAAGTACCACAACATCCTACAAGGAGCCCTTATGACTATAACTCCATAGTGTAGTGTGAGAATTTTTATAATTCTTGAGCCCTTTTCTATTTATGGTTAGTGGCATGATCCTTGTTTAGGTTATAAAAGTTTCACAAGTTTTGTTGTAGAGTGGCATGATCCTTGTTTGGGTTATAAAAGTTTCACAAGGTTTTTTGTAGAGAAACATACACATGGAAGATAGAACATGGAACACGAGATAAAGGAATATACAAATAGAAATTGGAATAAATTATAAAAAATGATAGATTTGATCATTGGAAATTTGTTGAAATGTGATTACAACGACAAAGGAGAAAACATATATCTTATTTTAATGAAAGTTTAAGATTAAATTAAAAAATATTTTATGAGAATGAAAGACTAGGATTAGATCAAAAAATGATAGACTTGGATCAAATGTGACTGGAATGATAAAGGACAAAGCTTATATTTTGGACAAAGCTTATATTTTGTGTTAATGAACTAGGATGAAAATTAGGCCCAACTTGAGTGTGATAGAAAGAAATATGATTATCTCTAGGGGATTAATTAAAGTTTTACTTAAAAGAAAAACTTTATTTAAAAGGAAATTTTTGGAAGTGATTTTACAAGTATTAATGATAAAGTAAAATAGATTTATAAAAGTATTTACATAGAAGAACACACGTAGAGACTAAAGGATATAGTGATAAGGATAAAACAAATTATGTCATTCAAGAATATATTTGAATGATTTTATGCAAGAGGTTAAGGAGCACAAAGAAAATAGAGTGCACATTGTCTTCACTAAGTGAGTTTTTGGCATAACATATTCATTCATGAAATATTAGAGAACATCTTTAATTTCACTAAATATTCATAAATACTTTCCAAAGTCATTTTTTGAACCGTCCTCTTGATACATATTTCCAATAAAATGAACACTCATTTTTAGTAGATATCGTTCTTAATACTCCTAATACTTTATAGACACTTGGTACCTTAAATCTATCCCCAAGACATACAATATGTTGGCTTTATTTTCCACAATTTTCAAACTCGCTTCATGAATGAACGTAATAATATATTGGTCAACAAGATGAAGCCCTAAGGTAGAGTGTTTATGGGGTTGATAAATTGCAACTATGCGAGAATTAATTTTCAAAATTTTAAAAATCCCTTGATAAATGAGCATACTAAGATATTGATAAAAAAACTTGAAGCCAGATATTCGAATGTTTATCACATTTAAAAATTGAAATTATGTGAGAAGAAGTTCAAGGAAAGAACAATATTACAACTTTTTGATTTGTAGAAAAATTAAGTTATATTTAGAGAGCATGCAATGCTTATGAAACTGTAAGTGAAAATATTTTGAGTATTCTAATTGTAATCCTAATTCAATATGATGGTTGAGCAGGACTTTGTGGCTCAAATTTTTCGTAATTCTTTGTCTAATATTTTAGTGTGATTTTCCTTTTTCTACAAAATTTGTATGTGATTTTGACTAGGGTATGGAGCCTAAGTTAGATTGATAACTTATTATGTCATATAATTTTTTTTGTTATGACATTTGAATCTTCGAGAAGATGAATTCTAGAATGAAAATTAATATTAAGCTACAAACTTAGAAGTAACTATAACTGTAATAATCCATAGAGTGGGGCTTACATGTAGGGAAAGACGAGGGAAAAGTTTAAGTGTGAATTAGGAAATCCAAGAATTTATAAAAAAAATTGTGGAGTTGGAGAAAATAAAATGGGAGTCAAATTGATAAAATTCATTAAGAGTAAGAGGGGAAGAAAAGTTCCAGTTCATTTTTATGATAGAATTCTAATAATAATTTGGAGAAAATATCATAAATATGACAACAATAGGATTTGTTGCTAAATTGATTGCATCTAATCCTAATGTTGATTTATTGCATCCTATTTTGTTGTGATTGAATTTATGATTCAGTTTCTACTCCCAGCTATAAAATGTAAGCCCATAGAGGCAAGTGAGCATGAGGGATGTGAGGTGAGTGGAAGAGAAGTGCAAAGGAGAAACTCTAATGTTGTAATTCTCCTATTGATAAATGAGATTTCTGATGCCTCTGTTTGGTGGACGTAGCCCAGATTGGTTGGGTGAACCACATTAAATCTCTGTCTCTTTATGTTTTTATGCTGTGTGGATTTGATTGTTTATTTAGTTTCTGCTGTGCTTGACTCAACAATTGGTATCAGAGCGCAAAGTAAGATGTATACATGGCCTGGCGAGGAGCACTGTTAGCTGTTTTTAATCTCTGTGTATGCGTGGTTCAAAGGTATCATGTGCGCAGGAATTAATACTAAGGTTGTCGAGAACTGTTTTGATCGACGGTGGAATGTTTGTTTGTGAGTGTTGGATCTGCACATCGTAACTGTGCATTGGACAATGCTTTGACGATTTTAACTTCGCATGAGCAGAGCGTAAGAATACTGGAGTTCGAGCTGCTGCAATGGTGGAGAAACCGTGGACCGTTTGACTGCAGAAGCCGTGAACTAGCGTAACTCTGTTGCAAAGTGATTTGAACCAGCGTAACTCTATTGAAAAGTGAAAGCACGAAGGCAAGTAATGTGCAGATCCGTTGTCTAACCAGTGAAGAGCGCAGAGAGCCGGTGCGAAGGCACGTAATGTGCAGAGCCGCTGTCTAACCAGTGAAGAGTGCAGAGAGCCAGTGCGAAGGCAAGTAATGTGTAGAGCCGCTGGCTTGTTGGTTCGAGTGGAGGAGCAGTTGTCTAACCAGCGTTAAGATTGGAGAGCCGTTGTCCGTGTGGAGGAGCCACAACATAGTAAGCTGTGACAAGCACCAATATTGATTTGCGTTTTCAGTTGTATTGAATTTTAGTTAAAGATGTTTCTCCGTTAAATTTCTTATGTGCGTTGGAAAATTTAATGCATTGGGTTTTCTAACATTCATGGCATATGGTTTATGGCATAAGGGTTTAGAATGGATATATGGCATATGGTTTATGATGGAATTATAGTACGTTAACTTTTAAAATTTCAATATAAATCGATTTTATATTGAATGCCATTTGATTGTAATATCGATTTAAATGGGTTTTGTAAGGATTGTAATATCGATATTATATATCAAGTTATTATAATATGCCATCATATTAGGTAGGGTCTAGGGCCTAGTTTTTCCTAAAAAGGGAATTTTAAAAAATTCTTAATTTGATTGAAAATGGAAATTAAGGATCCATAGAAGATATAAATGTCAAAAACTCAAAGTGCTCGATTTGAGATCGAGAAGTTCAATGGGAAAAACAACTTCGAGATCTGGAAAGTGAAGATGCATGATCTACTCGTACAACAAGGTGTGGCGAAGCTGCTTTTGGGCAAAGCCAAACAACCTTACACCATGACAGATAATGAATGGAGTGACGTCGATTAAAGAGCACTGAGTGGCATTCGTTTGTGTTTGGCGAATGATGTTTTTTTTAACATTGTGTCAGAGAAAACTGCTGGTGGTTTGTTGAAAAAGCTTGAAAACTATACATGACAAAATGCTTAACCAATAGGATTCTTCTGAAGAGACAGTTGTACAAATTACGCATGAAGGAAGATACATCAATTACTGATCATTTGAATACCTTTAATACTCTCTTGGTGCAGTTAGAAAGTATAGAAGTAAAATTTGAATCAGAAGATAAAGCTGTAACTTTATTATGCTCGTTTCCCGAGTCATGGGATCATTTTGTTACTTCTATAAGTCTTAGTTCATCAGAAACCCTTGAATTTGATGATGTTGTTGGAGCTTCGTTATCTGAAGAAATAAGGAAAAGGTCAAATTCATAAACCTCTACATCAGAAGCAATGATGGTTAGAGGTGATTCTAAAGAAAGACGCTTCAGTAAGAAAAACAAATCGCGGTCAAAATTGAAAGGGAAGAAGAGTAAGGTAAAGTGCTGGGTTTGTGGAAAATCGGGACATATGAAGAAGGACTGTTGGAAGAGACAAAAAACATCCAAAGGAGACTCTTCGACAGAAAAGAAAGAAGCAAACACGACAGATACAGGTTCGGCATCCATTTCAGGTATGAGTGATGAAGTGTTATCAGTTAGTTTGTCTAATCATGATCAACATTGGTTGTTAGATTCTGGTGCGTCAAATCACATGTGCATTCATAGAGAGTGGTTTAAATCTTATAAATCAATCAATGATGGAGTGGTTTACATGGGAAATGATGTCTCATGTAATATTGTGGGAATTAGAAGCATCCAGATTAAAATTTTTGATGGGACAACTAAAATATTAACTAATGTAAGAAACGTGCCTAAACTCAGAAAAAACCTCATTTCTCTAGAAGTGCTAGACACAAATGGATATAAAACCTTTATTCAAGGTGGAACAATGAAATTTTATAAAGGAATCTTACTAGTAATGAAAGCAAAGAAGGTTGGAAATCTTTTTCAGTTAGAAGGAAGAACAGAGTCAGATCATGCTTCTACAATATCTGAACACGATAGTGATTCTATTCGAATATGGCATCAACGGTTGGGCCATATGAGCGAAAGAGGATTAAAAATTTTATCTGATCGTAAGTTACTTCCTAGTTTAAAATATTCTAAGTTAGATTTCTGGAAACATTGTATATTTGGGAAACAAAGCAAGCAGAAGTTTAAAACTGGAAAACATACTAGTAAGGGAATCCTTGATTATATCCATTTTGATGTTTGGGGTCCATCTCCTACAACCTAATATGGAGGATCGTCATATTTTGTATCTTTTATTGATGATTTCTCTAGAAAAGTGTGGGTCTATATGCTAAAGAAAAATTCTGATGTATTCACAGTTTTCAAATAGTTTAGAGCATTAGTTGAAAACATCAGTGGAAGAACCATTAAATGTTTAAGAACTGACAATGGTGGTGAGTTTACTTCAAAGGAATTTGATAATTATTGCAAGGAAGTTTGGATCGAAAGACATAAAACTACTATATATACTCCTCAGAAAAATGGAGTTGTTGAACGCATGAACAGGACTCTCTTAGAGAGAGCAAGAAGTATGCTTAGTAATGCCAATTTGCAGAAGGAATTGTGGATAGAAGAAGTTTCTACGGATTTTTACTTGATAAATCGATCACCATCAACTGCAATAGGATTCAAAATTCCTCCAGAGGTATGGAATGGTCATCCATGTGATTATTCTAAACTGAAAGTTTTTGGTTGTGATGCATATGCTCTAATTCCAAAACATCAGCGTTCTAAATTAGATCCTAAATCAAAAATATATATCTTTGTTGGATATGGTGATGGGACTTAGGGATACAGGTTGTGGGGTCCTACTACTCACAAGATCATTATTAACGGAGATGTTAAATTCAATGAATCTTCACTTGATAATCCAGATGTAGATATGAAATTGAAACAGAAAAATGTACCTAAATTTCAACATATTCAGTTTGAAACTAGTTCAAATACTGATGATAGTCAAGATGAACAAGTTTTAGATGGAGATCATGAACATGTTTCAGATGCAGATCATGAAGAAGTTCCTATAGATAATAATCAACAAATTGTGGAAGTACCAGAAACATATTTAAGGAGGTCCATGAGAATCAGACGTCCTCCTAAATGGTATGATGATTATGTTACTTCAGTTTCTTTAACCGCTAATGATGATGAAACTTTGTGCTATCAGGAAGTTGTAGAAGGTTCTAACAATAATAAGTGGAAAGAAGCTATGAAGGATGAGATGAAGGCATTAGACAAGAATGCCACATGGGATCTGGTAGAAATTCCTAAATATAGGAAAACTGTGGGATGTAAATTGGTTTACAAATTGAAAATGTGTGTTGATGATAGAAAAGACAGATACAAAGCGAGGCTGGTCACAAAAGGTTTTTCTCAGAAAGCAGGAATTGACTTTCATGAGATATTTTCACCAGTTGTTAAAATTGTTTCAATTCGGATTGTGTTGGCATTAGTTGCTTTACTTGATTTAGAATTACAACAACTAGATGTTAAAACTGCATTTTTACATGGATATTTAGATGAGGAGGTTTACATGGAACAACCTAAAGGGTTTGTTCAAAATCACAACAAGAAATTTGTATGCAGGCTCAAGAAATCATTGTATGGTCTGAAGCAGTCGCCTCGACAATGGTTCAAGAAATTTGATTCTTTCATGATGAGTCAAAATTATATAAGAAGTGAATATGATCATTGTGTTTAATTTAATAAATTGAGTAATGGCATGTTCATTATCTTAGTGTTATATTTTGACGATATGCTTTTAGCAAGCAAAATAATAAGTGAGATCAACAGGTTAAAGGCTTAGATGGCTAGGACGTTTGATATGAAAGATCTAGGAGCAGCAAGATAGATTTTGGGCATGGAGATTTTCAGAGACAGGAGCAATGGTAAGCTGTGGTTATCACAACAAAATTATATTGAGAAAATACTCTTGAGGTTTGGTATGAACAATGTGAAGCTTGTTTCAGTCCCTTTAGCTTCCCATTTTAAGCTTTCCTCAAGTTTATGTCCTAACACAAATGAAGAAAAGGAATATATGTCTCTAATTCCATATGCCAATGTAGTAGGTTGTTTGATGTATGTGATGGTCTATACACAACCAGATATTTCACATGCAGTTGGGGTTGTCAGCAGGTATATGGCAAATCCAAGGAAAGAACACTAGTCAGCAGTGAAATGGGTGCTTCGGTATCTGAGAGGCACAAGTGATTACTATATCACTTATAAAATAATTAGTGAATTTGTTTGCGGATATGTTGATTCCGATTTTGCAGGTGATTTGGATAAGAGAAGGTCAACTTCAGGATATGTCTTTAATCTTGCAGGTGGAGCTATAAGCTGGATGTCAAAGCTACACAACATTATTTCTTTATCCACTACAGAAGCATAATACATAGCTGGTTCACATGCTTGCAAAGAAGCGGTTTGGTTGAAAGGTTTGTTTGGTGATTTTGGTAGGTTGCAAGACAATATTAAGTTATTTTTTGATAGTCAAAGTGCAATTCACTTGGCTAAAAATCCGGCCTATCATATTAAATCAAAGCATATACCTATTAAGTACCATTTTGTAGGACATGTTATCACTAAATGGGGAGTCTCTCTTGAAAAAGTGCATACAAAGGAAAACTGTGCAGACATGTTCACGAAATCAATTTTATTAGAGAAGCTATGATGGTGTCTGGATTTTCTTGACTTGTAGAAAAGATAAAAATAATAATGGAACAGGGTATCAAGCTAATTGTTGTCAAGGTGGAGAATGTTGAGATTTCTAATAATAATTTGGAGAAAATCTCATAAATATGACAACAATAGGATTTGTTACTAAATTGACTGCATCTAATCCTGATGTGGAGTTATTGCATCCTATTTTTTTGTGATTGAATTTATGATTGAGTTTCTACTCCCAGCTATAAAATGTAAGCCCGTAGAGGAAAATGAGCATGAGGGATGTGAGGTGAGTGGAAGAGAAGTGCAGATGAGAAACTTTGCTGTTGTAATTCTCCTATTGATAAATGAGATTGCCGATGCCTCTGTTTGGTGGACGTAGCCCAGATTGGTTGGGTGAACTACGCTAAATCTCTGTCTCTTTATGTTTTTATGTTGTGTGGATTTGATTGTTTATTTAGTTTCTGTTGTGCTTGACTCAAAAAATTGGATATGTGATATGGGAAGGTACATCAAGCATGTGATATGGGCCTTAAATATAAATATTTTGCTATTCATTTCATATCAATCACCACTCTGCTACCTATTTAAAATTCTTATCAAGTTAAGGAGTGGCAACGAGAAATGGGTAGTCCAATTGACTAGCAGAGTCTAGTTATGGAAGGTTTCATGTGACTTTTTGTATCACCCATTGGGACCATAGAGAATGTGTGTAGTTGAGGAGCATCAAGGGCCTATCGGGGAGGAAGAGACCCAACATGATGTCACACGGACATCTATCGAACCACTAGGAAGTCATTCCATTGAAGAGGATCTGAGATACACCACATATCAAGATTGATAGTGAAGCGAGATCCAAGAGGCATTGTGAGCCTCAAAAAATGAGTTAGCGACCCCATGAAATAACTGGCCCAATAGAAAGGAACTAGTCTATTAATTTATGTCATTGCCCACTAAGGAATTGTTGAAGTAATGGTGAAGTGTTTGCATTGGGGGAATTGTAATAAGAACTAATGGATGAGTCATGTGGAGGTAGGAACTGTGCTAAGAGTGTGTGATAGTTGGAGAGTGTAGCCAGTGGAGTTGAAGGAAACCTAACAGGATCTAGTTGGAGAAAGGCAAGGTATTGATTGGGCCTTATATAGTTGGAGAATTGTGCTAGGGAGTGATGTGGGGAGTGAACCCCGATCCATAATCTTGACTAATCCAAATAGAAATATCGAGGGCACTACTGCTTAACCTGGGGACATTTGCATTGTGGTGCAAAGTTGGAAAATACCAAAAAGAAATTAAGGAAATAGGTTAAAACACTCTCATATCATGAAAAAATACTACTTATATAAGGAAAAAAAATTACAAATAAAAAACACATTTGAATTCTCAGAATTTTTAATCCCCACATATAAAATACCATATTATTCATCATCAACATCCCAAAATCATACACTGAATAATAAAACCCAAAAATCTATTTGGTATTATTATATTCCTGATACTCAGATTTTTCTTAGATATATTTTGGATGCACTTCATTAAACTATCATTAAATACTTAGGTTATATATTTTGAAATCAAGATATTCTTAAATTTAAATAAATTAGGTTAAAAATTCAGATGCTTACCTTTAACTGGAGCCACCTCGCTTCAACTTCCACTCCCACATGTCCTCGAAAGACATGCTACACTCTGCATTTTCATCGCTTCCGCTTGGGCGCCATATATTCCATGGCCGATTCATTTTCAAAATTAGAGGTAAGGGATAAGGGGAAGTTAGCAAGAGCCTTGGCTTTGCGGATTATGAAGGTAGCACAACGAGAAAGGCATATTCACCTATGTTGAAAGCGTTCAACGAAACTCCAGCTTCAACGCCCACTCCCACAACTCCTCCAATGACATGCCATGCTCAACCCCAGTTTCCTCATTTAATCTTATGGGTCTCTTATTTAAACTAAAAATTTTTGTGAAGGTCTTTGTGAGTTTAATATTGGATAGTGAAAATAAATATAAAATTACAACGCAATATATTTACTTTTTTAATAAATTATTTTTTCCCACATTAAATCATGACATTCATAATTTTAGACCCATTAGAATCTTCTATTACTAACCAACCAACCATCATGGTTGTCAAAGAAGTGGAGGGGTAGAATTCCTTCGCCCACGCAATGATAAAAATATATTTCAAAAGGTTTTAATATAGCTTTGATATGAAAACATTATTTGATTCCAAAGGTAATTCTCAATGTTACACTCATTTACGTTCAAGAGGCAACATACAACCATTTACCAAAAAGATCAAATTTCAATTCAGAAGGGAGCAAGATCCCATTACACATCCATTGAAATCATTCACATAACTTGAAGTAAATAAAAAGTTCTGGATTTTAAATATAATATTTTTTTTTTTAATTAACTATTGTCTAAAACTGATGATGAGTGAGCCATTTTCTACCAAACTATAGACACATATATGTAATATGTTATTTTTTAGTTAGCCTCCCCTTATCAAGACTATGATTCCATCACGAGATAAGCCACTTAGTTGACATAAGGTAGAAATATGAAGATCATTGTCTTCCACAACTAAAAGATTTGCAAGTTCCCCAAAACCTCTATTAGCTAAGAGATTTCTCACACCATAGATATTATATTAGGTATCTTACAAAGCACAAGGAAATCCCTTGACTATCCCAACAGTGGCATAGCAACCTCACCTCTCAGTGGCCCGATGCTTTCCCATAAAAACCAAAAAGTGAAGTCCTATTTTGCATCTAGGGTTTTGGACAATTGTGCTTAATTTTCTTAGTCCAAAAGTATATTTAAATAACCCTCACAAATTTTCCATCTACTATAAGAGTTTTTGACAAAAAAAAATTAATTAGATTATCCTTAGATCCATCCATGTGCATCCATGTTTGCTTCTTTATGTTCCACTGTATGAGATTTTGTAGCTCTAAATTAGAATTTCATTGGTCATTTCCAAAATTTCTAAATAGATATATGTTTAGAATTTCATTAATCATTTCCAAAATCTCTAGATAGATGTATGTTTTTCAGGCTAAGACAATTTTTATACAAATCCCAACGACTCTTACTCTTATACTTGTGAAAAGTTAGCAATTCAACTACCAAATCCTTACCAAATCCTTTTTTAACTGATTTTTTCAAATAAAGAGACAACTGAGTATTAAACGTTAACAAAGTATTCCGGGCAAAAGTTAGAAATCCTTACCAAATCCTTTTTTAACTGATTTCTTGAAATAAAGAGACAATTGAGTATTAAATGTTAACCCAACAAAGTATTCCGGGCATAAGTTAGCAGTTCAACTACCAAATCCTTAACAAATCCTTTTTTTAACTGATTTCCTGAAATAAAGAGACAATTGAGTATTAAATGTTAACTCAACAAAGTATTCCGGGCAAGGTTGGCAATAACTTTTGCCCATTTCCCATCTTTAGTTCCCTTTCCTAAATCATAGTGTCTGTAAGTGCTCTACCCATTCATTCACTTGTTTGGAAAAAAATAATTTAAATAAAAATATAATTACATTCGTAAAAGTTTAGTAGAATATTTATATAAACATTTCCCAATACATGTTATAGTTAATAGTATTACAACAAATCTTGGAATGTGAAATACATTGAACTTGTAATCTTTATGGCACCGCTTAAGTTTTTAATGTTATATTTTAAAACTATATGATAAAAATGTATATTACATACAAGTGAAGACTCACTCTCACACGTTTTAGCAAAAACAGGATAACCAAAAATAACACGAATTTCTTGAGAAAAAACAATTTAGTCATAACTTTGAAATCATGATCATATCAATGGAAAAAAGCCGTATGTTAGGACAATTTTAATCGGGTCTAAACATAAAGAAGTTCAAAGTGCTAATGAATGTAAAGGTGAGAAAATAGAGAAGTAATATACAATTTTTTTTTAATGAGTAATATTGTATTAGATATTATATTATAATTTTTATAAAGATATTATATAACATTATATATATATATATATATATCTTTATTAATTTTAACCAATTAAAATTTTTATTTTAAAAGTTAAATAGTAAAATTATTTTAAATTGAAATTTATAAAGAGGAAAATATTTCACAAAACGCTGAATGATATTATCTTATTTTCATATTTTTTTATAATTTTTATTTTTATTTTTAAATTTAATTTTGTTTTAATATAATATTAATTTTGATAAAATAAAATAAAAATACGATATAAATTTAAGCAAATTTTATAAAAATAGTTAAAATTTTTATAATTTATTCTAAATTATGTATTATTTGTTTTAATTATTTAAAAAAAATTAATTAATAAATTATATTTAATATTTTTATTTAAATATTTTTTTAAAAATTAATTAAAAAAATAATAATTTAATTATCATTTTACTTTTAAAATCTCAAAATTTCAAAATCCTTTTAAGTTACTTGAATATTAATTTAAGCCAACACCAATAAATAAATACCTTGATGGGGTGAGTGAACACAATGTATGACGTGTGACTCAAGGAAGACGTGATAGATGTGAAGGTCGTGTGCATTAAAATGGGGAAGTTGCGAGGACAAGTGGCACGAGACAATGGAAGTGTCTAGAAGTTGAAGAGAAGGTATAAATATGGGGCACTCAACTTTTTCATACATTATTGGGTTAATGGCATGGGCAATAAAGAGGATGGTTACTGATGTTCAATATGCATAGCTTGCCAACCTGTGCATGCTTATTTGTTGGGTAGCTTAGTTTTGGATGCCTCTAGTAGATGGTGGGACTCACCATGGAATGTGTATGATTGAAAAGACTGATAGATTTTTGTGAGATCCTAGGGAGAGGGTTTTTTGGAAGAAAAAAGTGCCATTCTGCAATGCGAGCTAGAGTTTTTGGGGTGTTGGTTCAACTAGAGGAGTTTAGTCCTTGGCTAAACCACCGAACCTTCGGTGGAGATGTGGTAATAATTGTTCCTCGTGTTTGGTTTGAATTTTGGTTGGTCTGTGTGTTGGGGTTGTGTTTGGTGTGCTATGCTCTATTCCTACCCTAGGAGAGTGATTTACTGCGGTGAATAGTTGAGCCAGAGCATAGGGAGGTTGATATTCTGTTTCGGAGTAGTCATTAGGGCTTCTTTGGGAGTCCCTCCTTTGAATTTGGTGATAATTTTCCCCATCCTGTAGGGAAGGGACAATTATGGAGTGTTAAGCATGTAAGCCAATGTTTTGGTTTTCTTTCACTTGAGCGCTAGAGCAGGGGGTGGGTGCACGTGGGTTGTGCACTCAGACTTCATTGGAGTCCTCTTCCTTGTGTTCTAGTGGCTTTGGGGTTATGTTAAAATAATGTGAAAGAGCCCGATGAGGAGTAGGGCCTAGGAGCCAACCAAGGGAGAGGGCAGATGAGGCAGGGACATAGGTCAAAGGCGGGACTATAGGTGTTGAATAGGAGGAGGAGGTCACCGAGGATTGGGCTCAGTTGCCTCGTTGAGTGGAACAACCACTAACAATGGAGTCCTTGGATGAGCAATTGAGAAGTATATTGGCCACCTTGGAGGAAATGCGGAAACAGAGATACGGGGACAAAAATGATGTGATTTCATTCTTAAATGACCTTCAATACAATTAGTGGCATACTTTGGACCACCTTATGTTATTGCGCCAGAGCCAATGACGAGTTAATGAATATCTGGAGGAGTTGGAGGTGTACCGTGCTCATGTGGAATTCGATGCTCATAGGGATCCTCGCCCTCTTATGGATCTGGGTGCTACTCATGCACCAGATTCGCCCCCTTGATCTATGTTGACTATTGGTTTTCTTTTTTTTCTACATGTTTTTTGGGCTATCTTGCGTTTTTGTCTCTGGGTTCATTTCAAAAGTGGCATTTTATTCTGATTTTTTGTCACTCTCCTGGATAACAATATGGTCGGAGTGAAGTTGAGTGAGACATGAGCTTCATGAATAATTGTACCATTTTGATGAATTAATGAAAATATTTTGCTAAGAAAAAAAAACACTAATAAATAAAGATTTAAATTCAAAATATCACATTACTCCATCACTAATATACAAGGTTCAAATAAGGTAAAAGAAAATTCTTTCACCATGGAGATTAATCTTTAAAAACTTGGATATTGCTATAAAAATAAAAATAAAAGAGTACAAAGAAAAGAGAAGTCAATTATGATGTAATGTTTTTGACTTCATCCTAACTCAAATTAAATTTATTAGATTATAAAATTTTTGGTTTTATGATAATTAATTTATGTGAAAATTATCTCACTAATATGGAAGAGGTTTAAATAGTGATTGCATCTTCCCTAAAACTCCACCTAATTAGTATAAAAAATAAAGATTTTTTTAGCATTATTATTAATAAAATATACAAGAACATGCTTAGCACCATTATATTAATAAAATATAATTTTAAAGTCAAAGGGGCTTTGGATTGATTATGAATAAAAATCTCTTAAAATAAGTTACATATATATATATATATATATATATATATATATATATATATATATATTAGATATATATAGTAAGTCACTATAAAATCATTTTAATATTTAAATACATCTATTTTTTAAACTATACATTTAATTTCAAAAATCTAAATATTATATATAAAAAATTACTTATATTTTATTTCAAAAATCTAAACACTATTTAAAAAAACCTATAAAGAAAAATATCCTATAATTGAAACTTTTACCGCAAAACTACATTAAACCCATTCAAAGTCGGGTGCCTGTTATTATTAATGTCTTTATCTTTTCCCAAAACTGTGTTGAACATATGTAGGGTTGTTTGTTATTATTAATGTGTCTTTAGCTTTGCCCAACATTGTATTGAACACATACAAAGTAGGTTTTTGTGGTCTTTTTATTGATGTTATTGATGTTTTATGTTTATATTCAAGGTGGGAGCATGTCTTTTATTAGTTGGTATTAGTGAATATGTGCTTTTAGATTAGTTGGAATTTGTATAATTTACATTTTATAATTATAAATTATAAATTATGGGAGCTAAGTAGGGCAGTGTGGTGTTATTATATGTTTTACATTTTATATTTATAGTTGAGAGTATATTTTTTTAATTAGTTAGTATATGAGAAAATATTTTTGATTACTTGAAATTTGTATAGTTTTTATTTGAAATTTGTATAGTTTTTTATTTTAGAATTATAAATTATAGTAGCTAAATAAAAGTGTGTTTTGTTTCATTTAATTTTTTTAAGCTATATGTATGTATGAATGATTAAAAAAATAATATTATATGTAGTGTTATTTAATGTTTTAATATATATAGTTAAGGATATCTTGTTTATTAATATATATCTAAAAATATGTTTTTTTATTAATATATATTTGTATAATTTAGTTTTTGTAATAGTATATTATAATGTTTTATAATGTTTATAAATATATTTCATAATTAAAAAGTTTATTAAAATTATATATCATATTGTTTACAAAATCTTGTAAAAATAGTGAGGAGTTGTTTTTAATGGGATTTTTTGCACTTTTAATTGCTTGAATTTGGCAGAAAAATTTGAGGTGAAATGTTCCTTTGTATTATTTAAATTCGTTTTTTGACTATATGGATTTAGCACCTTGAAAAACCCCTAAACCATTTTAATTGTGCAAGATTACACATCAAATTTGTAATTTCAATAAATTCCTGCCTAATTATAAAGAAATTAGATCTGAAAAAATCCATCAGAAAAACTTCTAAAAGTCTCATTAAAGACAATTTGAAATAATGATAAAAGCTCTCTTAAAGCTTTTTTTTTATATAGATTTTTAATTAAATTAAATTTAATCATGTGATAATAGTCATTACATCCTTGCCACTTGAAAAGCACGCGATGCCTACGAAGACTATCGATATGAAAACTGATGACTCAAAATACAACTCCAACTCTCTTTTTAGCTTTTTAAAATAAAAAGACCTTTGGGAAGAGATAAAAGATCCCTTCCCGTATTTATTCAAATTACGTAGGTCGGGTGAATAATTGAAAATAAAATATAAAACATGGGATATAATGGACTTTTTATATTCCGAGAATGTGAGCTGTGCTTCCGTCTAAGCATACGCCATAGGGCTAAAGGTATTAAAAAAACAACTTCTTCCTTTTTTCTGGTCCGATACGTTTCTGTGATGGCAATGGATGCACTTGCCCGGAACATTGTATGTATTTATTGTATTGATGCGTGTTTTTTTAAATAAGGGAAAGTATTGAAAAAAAGAAAAAAAGTATTTTTAATGTTTATTAGGTTAAAAATAGTTTATGGGATAGATTGTTTCTCTATTTAATTTTTGTATTAAGTTTTTTTCTAAGAAGTTTTACAATAACCGCTCCCAACTTTTGTATTAAGTTTTTTTCTAAGAAATTTTACAATAACCGCTCCCAACTTATCGACAAACTTTTGGCTGAATATCAGCAATTTACATTGTTCAAGAATCATGACATTGTTTAAGAATCATGGCAATAGCACGACATTTCGTGTTCACGCAATCCCACTAAAAATGGCGAGCTCTATTTTGGGGTTAGGGTTTTTCATTTTTCTTTATAAAATATCGCCAAACGGTTTTTGGCGAGCTCTGTTTAGGGTTAGGGTTTTTGTTCCGTTTGAAATATCACCAAATGACCTAGTCTGAACTAGGGTTCCGATCCAATATTATTATATGGGACAAACAGAATGAAGACAAAATGGTGACGGATCTCTGTGCTGGGTCACAGAAAAATCCTATCCAAGTAACAGCGTGTTGTAGTGGATTGATCCAACACACTTCCACAAGACTGAATTCAATAAAATATTTTCCAATTTGCTGGGGAATCTTGCTATTTAAACGTATCCATTTTGGCTAGTTTAGGAGGTCATGGTCTTCTGGTTTCTGTGGTGTGCATATACCATTAATGGATGGCGCTGATGGATCAAATGGATCAACTAACTTGAGAGATTGTCAGGATCTTGGTAGAGAAGAAAAAGTTATCTGTGTGAGAACAGAGAGCACTGAGAATATTATTGATGACGGATACGAATGGAAGAAATATGGTCAGAAGCGCATCAGGGATAGAATTCATACCAGGTATTTTCTCGCAAGTGCTCTACCCATTACTTCTTGGACCAGCACGGGGTTGGTTATATGGCCTATATGCAACTTCTAGTTGTGCACACTATTTACAAAATATGTTTATAATCGTTGCTATTGCTGATTTATTCATCAGATATTATTTCAGATGTCGAAGAAAGGGATGCCCGGTGAAGAAGCAGGTTGAGCGTTGTCCGGATGATCCTGAATACGTTCTGACAACCTATACTGCAAATCATAATCATACTGTCACTGATTCTCCTTCTGCTGCATCCCTTCCGAGGAATTCATATGACTTGCGCACCCAGGTCATCGACTTAGCAAGGAATAGACCCGAGAGATGATACACAGAAAATCGAAGTTTTATTTTAGGTCATCCACAGCATTACCGGAGGCCTGGGAATGAAACGCATCAAACAGAAATTGTGCAGGGATTTGAAAGTTTAGAACATTGCTCTTTTCAGATGGGTAGGCGGTTTAGCTTGCTCGTTCGTTTGCTTCGATTATTTAGAGCTAAGATGTACGCAAAAGAGAAGTCTATTGAGCCTGAGGAATTCCTGGTTAAAATCCGTTGGAATATTGAAAAATTTTTTAAGAAAATTTATAATAGTGGTGTTTGAATCATGTTTTTGAATTATACTTTTATGGTGGAAATGGATTTAGCATCATCAAAAATATAAACTTTCAGAGCACCGAAAATTTTGAAGTTTGACAGCTGCAACCATCAAAAATCTTTGGGCACCCAAAATTTTGAAGTTTAACAGCTACAACTATAAAAAATTTCTGAGCACCCAAAATCTTAAAATTTAACCACTGCAACCTATATTTTCAAATCTCTTTGCCAGATTTTATTAAAATTTTAGCTAAATTATAATAATAATAATAAAAAGGCTAGTTAGACTACTGTTTGACTAACCCAATATTAATGAATCTGATAAGGATTAGCGAATTTAATTAACAAATGCTTATTTTTAAAATTAAAAAGAAATTATGATGCCTGGATTTAATAAAAACTATGTAATTTTTAATTTAAAATGAACTCATGCCCTCCGTAGCTTTGCATATGGAGTATGAAACAATATATAGTAATAGGAAATGTCCAGATTTCGCAGGGCATAAAACATGTTTCATTTTAATAATTTAATACTCTCTGCATGCATTTAATAAAAGGTTATTCAATTTATTAATTGAAATAAATTAATAAAAGGTTATTTAATTTATTAATTGAAATAAACTTATGTTATTATTAGCTTTGCATAGGGTTATATATGAAAATATCTAGAATTTGTTTGCATATGGAAATATCTAGAATTTGTTATTATTTAAAAAAAAATATATCAGAGAAATAAATATAATAATAATATACATAGTAGTAATATTTAAACTATGTATATCATGATTTATATTGAAAATTCTAACTCTGTAGAAACCAGCTAACCATAGATCTATTATTGTCCAACCATGACTCATTATAATGGAGAATTGTGTAGTCTTTAATGACTTCAACTACATGTAATACCATGAGCTTATTACCATGGATCATGAATACTAGGTGCCCAAAAAACCACAATTATTAACCATAACTATTGACACAACCTCAACTCCATCACAAATCAAGTTTATCTAACAGAATTATAGTATTGTTAAGGATATTGTAAATTTTACATTTTTAATTGATATGGAATAAATTCAATAGGTGATTTTGTTCTATGTTCATTGGAGGTTTAAATTTTAATGGACATAAGTTTATAAGAATTTGCATCAAAATAAGGATGCATTATTTTCCCCATGTAATAATAGGAAAGGTTAGTAGTTAAGTATCGTTGTGTTCAATTAGTTCAATTAGTAGTTAATAGCTCCCTCTATTCCATGTTTATTATGATACTAGAGTTTTAATGAACATTTAGTTTGAAATTAGTAGTTAACAACTCACTCTATTCCATGTTTATTATGATACTAGAATTTTAATGAACACAAACCCAAAATTTTTAAAGTCAAAATAAAAATATGTTATCTTTGCACATTGTCCTTTGCTCATTGTCATTTAAATGAGAAAATCCTCTATCCACATAAATTCATAACAATTTGTAATCAAAATAACAATTTCCATACAAATATTAGACTTAAAATACTCTATACTTTAAATCTAGACACATATTACTTCTAAATTCTTTTAATATTATTTATATAATAAATACCAATCCTTTACCACTTTAATGTTATATAATACATACTAATCCCTTACCACTTAGTGCATAATGCTAATGAATAATGTTTATCATTTTCTCTTTACTTCCTCTTTTAATATACATATTGTGAACATGATAAATAATGCATATTAATTCTTTACTACTTAATTCATAACACTGTTTCTTAGCTACTTTATTTTTCTCTACCTATAATAAAAAAAATCAATAATACATACAAATAATTTACTACCTAGTACATAATGCTTACCATTTCCAATCTGCTCTTTTTTTCTTTTTAAATCCAATGCGCTACTTATGCTTACTATTTCCCAATTGTTTCCTCTTTTAATCTCCTTATGGTGAACAACGATAAACTTCATTAATTCACTTTTTTCATCCATTTTACAATAAAGACATGAGTTCAAAGGCACATCTTCAAATAAATACGTATTTAAGCTTGTACCACTCCAAAACTTCATTTACTCATTTTTTCATCCATTTTACTTTGAAGGATTTCAAAGGCACATATCTTCTTCACATAAATACAAATTTAAGGCACTGTACAACTCCATTGACTAGATATACATAATTAAATTCAACCATTAATTTTTTTCAAATAAGAATGGGTCCCATGAATTTTTATGGTGCATGAGATACATAACACTCTAACCGATGAAGACAAATTGTTCATGTATTTAAATGAGGAACAAGGAGTTGGGCCATACCAAGTGTCAATGGAATTCGAATGATGGCACGGTCGATAGCCAAATGACCTCGTATTGACATCATCCTTCTATACCTTGTCGGGCCATAGCTTCTTTCGATTGCTGGGTCATAAAATAGGTTCTCATGACCGTAACCCTAAAAAATATATGAATAACTTGAAGGGCTCGTGACATTGAAGGATGGGTCGGGAGAATACATTTACCACACACAAGTTTCTGTCAAATAGGGTCGGCCACTATGGCACGTCAATTAATCTGGTGGAACGAGGAAGCATCACCTTACTCAGCATGCAACAATCGTGGAGTTAGTCATAAAATAGAGGAAAGTCTTCATCATTTTTTTAATCCCAATGGTTAGAATAATCTATCATATAGGTTTAGTATGGTAAAATCTCTCTCTTTTAGCACCCTAGCAGATCAAGCTATGCTCTCCACCTAGCATAGCGTTCTACAAGAAGCCTGTATAACCCTATAGCTCCATGGTGGAGTGAGGATTTTTATAACTCTTAACACTTTTCTATTTATTGTTAGTAGCATGATCCTTTGTCCTGAAGGTCATAAAAGTTTCACGAGGTTTGGTGTAGAGAAACATAGGCATGGAAGATAGAATATGGAAAAAGTTAGTCATATATTGGAAACAAAAGGAATATACATATAGAAATTAGATTAAACTAAAAAATTACACGCTTCCATTATTGTAAATTCGTTGGAATGTGATTGGAATGAGAAAGGACAAAGTCTATATTTTTATGTTAATGGACTAAGATGAAGGTAGACCAAACTTGAGTGTGAGAGAACGGAATTGAAATCGGATCATATGCCTTCTATGTTAAGTTGAGCATGCAAACAAGTGGGATGCACTTGGAACAAGTGGGATTAGTTGAAGTTGTTATTAAAAGAAAAGATTTAGAAGTGATTTGTACATGTATAGAGGATAAAGAAAATGAGATATAAAAACATTTATATTAAGAATAAAGTAGGTATACATTAAGGATATGTTGAGAAAGATAAAAAAAATTGTTTCATCCAAGATTATAAATTTGAGTTATTTTATGAAAGAGGTTAAAGAGTATGAAGGAAATAGAATGCACAATGTTTTCACTAAGTGAACTTGTGGCATAGCACCTTCATTCATGAAATATTAAAGAATACTCCTAATTATACTAGAAATTAATAACTATCTTCCAAAAACCTTTTGTTAAACTCTCATATTGATACATATTTCCAATAAAAAGAACACGTTTTTTAGTAGATACATTTTTTAATACCCCCAATACCTTATAGACCCTTGGTACGTTATATCTCCCCCCAATACCTTATAGAACCTTGGTATGTTATATCTCCCCCAATACCTACAATATATTGGCTTTATTTTTCCTAATTTTTCATTAATGAACATAATAATATATTGGTCAGCAAGGTGAAGCTCCAAGGTAGACTATTTATGGGGTTTTTGAATTGCAATTATTTGAGAAGAAATGATCCAGGTGGATATCAGTGGCCACCCACCTATTCCATTTGGACTAGCACCATCAATTCTTGGAGCTTTTCACGTTCAGCACAACTTACTATTTTTAGCAGGTTTTCGGGTCCTTCACTCCCGAAGCCGTTTTGGGGCCTTAATGATCCAGGTGGATATTGGTGGCCACCCGCCTATTCCATTTGAACCCCCACCATCAGTTCTTTTAGTTTCCAAGTTGCAACAAAACTTATTATTTTTAGCAATTTTTCGGGTCCTGAACTTCCGGAGCCGTTTTGAGGCCCTAAACGATGTTTTTTGGGAAAACGGAGAGCAACATGGGTCCATGGATCGATGTTGCTTGTTCAAAAATTTTACTCCTCGGATAGATCTTTCTAACAAGCTATTGAGCGCCTCAAATGGAGATCGGATGCCAAAGTTACACCCCCGGGAAGTTGAACCACCAATTTACCCAAACGGGCATGCACAGTTTTGGCGCCTCATCTCATACGGTTAGGTTTTTGGATGTTTCAGATTCTACATTGTTTCTCAAAAATAAATAGGCCCTCGAGCCTCATTGTAACATAGTTCAGAGGTCGGTAGCCATCACATCTCTTCTCAGAGATTCGCTACCAGCACCCTAGCTATTTTATTTCCACTATGCTTGTAAGCATATTTATGTTATTTGATATTAATGAAATGAAGCATTATTTCCACTGCATCTCTATGTTCATGGTTATTTCTGTATTCGGTTGCGTTCCTGCATAAAATCCGAATCAGTGGTATCAGAGCGGGTCTGCTCTTTCTTTCTTTTTTCTTTGCATGTCCCCAACGCGGTCAGGGTATAAGGAGTTAGGGCTCGATATGGTTGAACCCTTGCAAGATCAGCCTCACAAACCCTGACGACCTCCCATGGCGGAAGAAAAGAAAGACGAGGGAGCAGGAGATCCTATAAAAATACTGCTTGAGGAGGCCCTCGAGAAATAGAGGAACACAATGATGGATAACTTTGCTCAAATCCTTCAACGACTGCCCACATATGGCGCATATGCATCCAACAGCCACTCTGGAGGCGCCACTCCCTTCAAGGTATAGGTAAACTTTGACATTCCTATATTTGAAGGAAAAATAGATGCAGGCGCTGTAGATAGATGGTTAAATTTGCTGGAATGGTATTTCTCGGTCCATGACTTCTCTGACCGAGAAAAGATTATTTTTGCACTCCTCAAAGCTGCCCCCCATGTCAAAGACTGGTGGGAAACCTACCGTGATCAAGAGGGCGAAGGGGAACACTCTCTGTTCTCGGCCACACCCACTTGGAATTCGTTTCGAGACGACATCAAGGAACAATATTACCCCGTGGGGAGCTATGAGGACAAATACATCCAATGGACCATGTTGTGGCAACAAAAGGATCAAGATGTGCACGAACTGAAGAATCTGTTCCATACCCTGCGCACAAAGTTGGGTATTAAAGATTAAAAGAGACATTTGGTGCTCAAGTACCGCGACTGTCTACACAAACACATCCAAGAGGAAATGGAGTTCCTCGACATTACATCGCTTGGCACGGCATATCGCTATGCCGCCAAGATCGAGCAGAAATTGCGAAGAAGCGGACGGATCTCATGAACCTGGCAGCTCTAACCGAAGAACAAGGGCGGTGGCCAAAGCACGCACGAACAACACCACAACCAAAGAAGGACACAGGGAAGTGGGGACGATATCAAATTTCCACTCAAGGAAGACAATGAGTGTCGCCGGCCGCCTGTGGCCGAACTAAAGGTACCCATCCGTATGTACTTCTCCATCCCAAGAACGAACTAGACAAAGGCAATGACAAAGGGAGGCAGATCATTGATGCGGATCCCAGTGCCATTGTTGCCACCACCAAGATCCAGAAGGAGGGTCCAGAGGATCCAGAGGAGGGGGAGTGCCTCTTCCAGTCACAGATGTGGGTAAAGGGTTCTCCGCTGCAATTTCTCGTCGATAGTGGAAGCCAAAAGAACCTCATCTCAGCAGAGGTCGTGAAGCAGCTCAGCCTACCAACCATAGCACACCCGCAGCCATATACCATCGGGTGGCTCCACCCAGGGAGAGATCTCCGCATCCGCCAGCAGTGCCGCCTTCCATACAGTATCAAGCCATTCACGGATGAGGTATTGTGTGATGTTGCTCCTCTTGATGTAGTTGATGTATTATTGGGCCAACCATACTGGTGGAGGCGACATGCTGTGTATGAGTCTAGGCCTCGTGCTGTTATTATTACTTTGGGAAATAACTTGTACAGGATACCAGAGGTAGTACCGCCTCCTGTCATCTCTTTGAATACTGCAAAACAACGCAGTAAGATTGTTTCCCAAACCAGAAATTATTTCATAACCTCAAATTCTCTCATTGTGCAGTAACAATATTTGTATACAACCTCAAAACAGTGTTCTCTTTCTTTCATCGTAGCAGATGGATAAAGTCATGAGGTTCATGAGGAAAGGAGGACATTTTATCCTCATCATAGAGGTTCCACTACAATTTATCAGACAACCGTACTCCAAGATTCCATCCCCACGCACCTACTCGATGTTGCCATAAATCCTACAACTACACATACATAATCCAAACATGTATTGTCTGAGGTTGATAAAGAAACCAAATTTACTAAACGCATCCAAACTATCCACCCGCAGGTCCATGACATCTTCAACACATCTAATACTCAGTTCAACAGCATTTGCCTCATCTCATGGAGGATCTCAACACAATGGGGACCATTGCTTCCTAAGGAGGGAGGAATGATCTAGGTGGATATCGGTGGCCACCCACTTATTCCATTTGGATTAGCACCATCAATTCTTGCAGCTTTTCACGTTTAGCACAACTTACTATTTTTAGCAGGTTTTCGAGTCCTCCACTCCTGAAGCCGTTTTGGGGCCTTAATGATCCAGGTGGATATAGGTGGCCACCCACCTATTCCATTCGAACCCCAACCATCAGTTCTTTCATTTTTCAATTTGCAACAAAACTTACTATTTTTAGCATTTTTTCAGGTCCTGAACTTCCGAAGCTGTTTTGAGGCCCTAAACGATGTTTTTTGAGAAAACGGAGAGCAACATGGGTCCATGGATCAATTATTCTCGTTCATAAATTTTAATCCTCGGATAGATCTTTCTAACGAGCTATTGAGCGTGTCAAACGGAGATCGGATGCCAAAGTTACGCCCCGGGGAAGTTGAGCCACCAATTTACCCAAATGGGCGCCCACAGTTTTGGCGCCTCATCTCCTACGGTTAGGTTTTTGGATGTTTCAGATTCTACATTGTTTCTCAACAATAAATAGGCCCTTGAGCCTCATTGTAACACAGTTCAGAGGTTCGTAGCCATCACATCTCTTCTTAGAGATTCGGTACCAGCACCCTAGCTATTTTATTTCCATTATGCTTGTAAGCATATTTCTGTTATTTGATATTAATGAAATGAAGCATTATTTCTGCTGCTTCTGTATGTTCATGTTTATTTCTGTATTCTGTTGCATTCCTGCATAAAATCTGGATCAAGAAATTGAAGAAAAGAAAAATAGTATAATTTTTTTATTTGTAGAAGGATTAAGTTATATTTAGAGACGTTGGGAATGCTTATGAAATCCCTAAGTGAAAATTATTTTATGTATTCTAATTGTAATTCTAACTCAATATGATGCTTAAGTAGGAATTTGTGGCTCAAATTTTGTGTTATTTTGTGTCTTATATTTTGGTGTAATTTTCCTTTTTCCACAATTTTTTATGTGATTTTGACTAGGGTGTGGAGCTTGAGTTAGTTTAATAACTTATTATGCAACATAGATTTTGGTTTAAGAGATTTTAATCTTTAGGAAGAGGAATTTTAGAATTAACATTAATATTAAATTACAAAACTAGAAGTCCCTATATTTGTGAGAGTCCATAGAGTAGAACTTGCATGTAGGGAAAGAGGAAGGAAAATTTCAAGTATGAATTAATAAATCCAAGAGTTTATAACAAGAATTGATGAATTGGAGAAAAGACGATGGGATGGAGAATAACACTCTAATAGTTTGGAGGAAAAAGAAAAATATGAATAAGGAAAATAGTAAGAAGGATACGTTGGAGTTCAAATGATAAGATTTCTTAATAGTAAGAACAAAGGAAAAGTTTAAGTTTCTATCGCAAAATTTGAAATACAAAAAAATCACTAATTGTACATGTGATATGGGAAGGTACATCGAGCATGTGATATGGGCCCAATAAACATATAATTTCCTATTCATTTCATATCGATCACTTCTCTACCTTCGACTCAGAAGTGTTAGTGAGTTGAGGAGTGGTGATGGTTGGTCTCATCGACTAACCGAGCTGAGTGAAAAAAGGTTTCATGTAACTTATTGTATCACCCACCTTGATTGTGGGTAAGGTGTGTAGTCGTAGAGCATTGAGGGTCTAGAAAGGAGGTCAAGATCCAACATGATGTTAATATAACATGTGTTAGACCACCAAGAAGTAATTTCATTGAGGAGTCGAGATGCAATGCAGAAAAAGACTAGTGGTGAAGAGAGATCCCATAGTTGCTAATCAAATTGTAAGTTTCTTATACCAGTTCCTGACATTAGAATCTTCAGTGGGTATTGATATATTCATGGATGAAACAATCCTACCTTGTTTACGGTCATATCATTAGCTTATAAGATTAGAAATCAACTTGAATATTGACCCGAGGAACTGTCCTTTCCATTCTGAAATATTTTGGTTGTAAGACCCAGGTTTTTTAAACAAGGCCAAAACCTAATGGGAGGAAATAATGGTTCAAGGGAAGAATATGATGCATTCCTTCCATATCAAACTGAACTAACTGGAAAAAAAAAGATAAAGGAGTGGAACAAGATTGATTTTGGGAATATGTTTTCATATAGACAGGTACTAGAAGCGTGAATACAATAGGTCCAACAAAAAATTATTATATAAGTGTGATTTGAATCTCTTATATATAAGGAGGGTCAATTAGTTAACATAATCAAACAAAAAAGTAAGTAGGAGAAGACTCTTTGGCGATAAAAATCTCGAGTAAAGTTTTTGAGAGAAGGGGAGTGTAATTCCAAAATTTCCATAAAACTATGACAAAGCACTGTCAACGTAATTAGATTTTCTCTCTTAAATCTAAGTAGGGCCAAAATCTTCTACAGCACAATTAAATTGAACATGAATCAATTTTTTATTTTCATGGTCTATTCAGAGAGCTAGTCCCTAATGGACATGAATCCATAAATCACATCACAAACCATATAGAAAACTTGATAAAATATGATCAAAATGAAGCGATAATGCATGAGATCACTTATTTTTAGGTGGAAGAGGTAGTTATGGCGATGCAGCAAAACATAGCTTGAGGTCTATATGGATTAGCCACATATTTATTTCAAGCTTGCTAGAAATTTATTGTTCTAGAATTTCATGTTATGGTTGAAGAATCTTGTTGAACCCGAAAGGTATGGTTAGGTATAAGCTTAGCCTTCATTAGTTTGAATGCCAAATTTGGTAAATGAGAAGACCATTAGTCGGGCATCATTGTTTTTCCCAAGAGCCTTATTGGAGGAAAATATGGGAAACTTGCTTGTGGCCCAAGGTATCAAAATTTCTATGGTTGGTGATGAAGCAGATGATATTGACATGGGACCATATCGAGTGAAAATGATTCGAGAGTCCATAATTTTTTATATTGTGTGGACAATAAGAATAAATGATGGAACATATGCTTAATAAATGCCAATTCTATCATTCAATATGGAGGAGGAACTGGGATCTTTTTGGACACTCAGATCAATCCCATCACAGTCCAATAGAAATGTTGGAACATTAGAGACAATGTATTTCCTATTCCTGTATTTAACATAGATTGGTTCCTAGTTTCTAGGTTTGTATTGTGTGCTATTTGGAAGGAAAGAAATGAGAGACTTTTCAAAGATAAAAAGGAGACTGAAGATAGAGTGTGGTATATTTTCAAGAAAAACATTAGAGAAACTATCCTGACTAAAACTTAGTATCAAGATGATTGGAAAAACCAACCTAAGGAAGCTCCTATCTTGAATAATTTATACCTTACTCCCAATATGATTTCCCATATTTCACGGAACCCTCCCTTGCCTCTAGTTTCTCTTCCTACCTCTTATTCTTCTCCCTCTATGGGCTTTGTGAAGCTCAATTTTGATGGAGCTTCAAAAGTAATCTTGGTTTGGAAATATTTGGAGGCTTGTAGGTTTTAACCCTGAACATAAATTATCTACACATGAATCTTATAACATAAAATAAACAATAGCGAGAGCATAAAACATAAAACAGATAAACACAGAGATTTTCCCCTGGATCCCAAATCAGGATGACCAACTTGATTTTTCATTATATTCCTTCTAGTGTTACAACACATATATATACATGCTGAAGCATACATAAACCCCAATCCATTAACCCTGGATTAGAACATAACCGTAGTTCCCTTGACCGGATCTACAAAATACCAGGGGTCGAAAACCATCATACCCCAAAAAAACCATGTGCAAAATCATGCACAAAACATGGGTGGGTCCGCTTATGAGTGGGACCGCACACCAAAAAAATTTTCGCTAGGGCGCTGTCCTGGACCCCGATAGGGGGGCTGCCGCCCCCCCTGTGACCCCCCTGCTGCGCCCGGCGCAACGTATAGTGCGTGTGGAAAGTTGTGGAAAGAATATAACACACACCCAACAAGGATTTATAAGCATAATGTTCTATGGACATATGTGATAGACAATTATATATCTAGTAATAATGAATTTGAATTCTTTCCTTCGAAAAGAGATCTCAAGTTGGCTTTATTGGAGAGATACTCTAAGATTGATGTAGATAGAGTCCCAATTAGTTATTAGAACCACCAAAAAACTTATCCAAGGTGCCTGAGTTGAAAACAATCCAGAAGTTGGAGGCTTACAAATAAAATTTCTCAAATTTAATCCCTAGTTCCATCCTTCAATTATTTCATCTTATCTCATACTTGGAGGACTAGTAATTGTGCTGCTTATTACTTGGCCCATATAGTTTTTCTTCACAAGGGAATAAGATTGGAGGAAATATGGTCTTTGAATTATCAATTGGACAACATAGGGATCTACACAAAATTTTGTAATTATATAAATCTAATCCCCAAGGCGCAATAGAGAATAGAGACTAGGTCTCCCCAATGGGGTGTGGTCCGAGGAGAATGGTGGCCTAGGGAATTGTGCCAACCACCCTGAACAATGAAACATTTTAAATAATGGGGGTTTCGTGGCCACCCCTATGAATGTAAATGAATGTGACTTTACTATCACTCGATATCCATGATGAATTTCAATTGAAAATAGAGAGGGGAGTGATGAATCCAGCTATGTCACATCCCTACAAGGAATTCACATGTTTCCTTTGATACATAATTTTGGCCTACATTCTGGGCAAATTTTGCGCTTGGATGAGGAGTTTTCTTAAGATTGATTTGGAACTTTAGCAACCTTGAAATTTTGAGAGTGGGCATAGTGGATCATAAACCCAAAGGAAATATCTTTACTAATCATTGTAATGATATGTATGCTTTATTTCTAAGTTGCTCCATGTCAATCAAGAGTCTCGAGAGGTTAGGGACATGCAAAAAACAAAAAAATTGGGTTTAGTAGATTTTAGTGTTTATGGTTCTGTTGAAGCCTAGAAAATCTCTGCTTCAAACATCGGGGAAAACCACCCGGTCGGGACCTTAAGATAGCTCCTTTTCCGTTTGGTATGGTGGCTCCGAATGGATTTAAAGGACCAGTTTCCTTATAACTAAATGGATTGGTTTGGATGGGTGGAAATGGGACTAAATTAACTGAAATAAAACTATCTAATTTAAACTAAATACTGGTAAAGAAATTCTAACACTAACCCGGGTAATTATATGTGAATACAACTTGAAATTGTTCCAATTTAACAATAACCATGAAAATGTATTATTATTTAAATTGAAATGTGCAGAAACAAATAAAGATAACTATGTTTAATAAATTAAACAGAGTTGTATTAGCATATTGCATTCATCATTGTATACCATCTATATATACTTATGAAAGATAACGTTTCAATTATACTCAGAAATGATATATATAAATGATAGCAATTTTAAAGCGAATATCATAAAACAGAAGAAATCAACAGTGAAAGGATAGAAATACCTCATTCATATTGAAGACTTTCAAATGCAATGTGATACTCTAATCCAGTAACTCTGATGCAAACTCAAATTCCAAGGTACAGAAATGCAACACTTCAAAGATAATTCCGCATGAAAATCACCAGATGTGATCCTTTCTAAAAATATATAAGACAATGGAGTATAGAAATGCAATCTCCAAGTAAAAAATGTTAAGATCCAGGACCCTTCTCTAAATGCATGAGAAGGATTTAAATACTACTTAACTAAATCTAAAAATAGTCTTATTACAAAAATTAAGGATTCGGTTCAATGACCGTCCTTTTCCTAGGCTAAAATAAAGTACAATTAAAACTAAATCTAACTATCTATGAACTTGTTCTTTAAACTTGCAGGTATCTAGCATAGTTTTGAGAAGATGTGGTTGACCGACTTCAAAATTCAACTGTCCTGAAAAGAAAGAGTCGGCAAGCGTAGGAGCAATCTTCTCTGTAGCATTGATAATACAATTAAGCGCACTGTGCTGACTATGTGGCTTCACCAACTACATCCAGTATGAGTCCCAATTCAATCTCGTCAACCCTTGAATTGATTTTTCTCTTTCTTCTGCCTTTTGTCTCCATTCTGTTTGTAGTTGATGTGCCTGTGGGAGATATCCTGGAA
Organism: Pinus albicaulis; assembly: GCA_034641835.2. Taxonomy (NCBI): domain Eukaryota; kingdom Viridiplantae; phylum Streptophyta; class Pinopsida; order Pinales; family Pinaceae; genus Pinus; species Pinus albicaulis. Next base: position 1,090,108,827 of record CM076577.1, read on the forward strand.
CAGTTTCTGGAATCAAATTAGCTTTGTGTAAATTGTCATTTACACAATCAGTAAGAGTGTTTGCCGCTGTAGCCGCCTCCTCTGCTGCCTTTTCTACCCTTCTAATTTGTGCATCCCAGTTATTGGAGTTTTTTGCTCTGTTATCAATTTTGCAATTTCATCTTGAATTTGCTTCACCATTTTCTCATATCATACTTCTAGCCAAAGTAGTTTCTTTTTATCGATTTGTCCTTTCGCAGTAATTTTCCTCTGTGCCGAACACGCTCCTCATCTTTTTCTTTGCTCAACATTAAGTGCCTTGAATTTGGTCAATGTTTCCTTATTTTGTCTTATAGTTATTTCAAGTCTCTTCGACTCCCATCTTTTCTCAAGAAGAGGTTTATGTTTCTCTGAGAACTCCTGACCTCCAACAGCTTTTTCATTAATTTTTAAAAGCTCTATAGAGACTAATTTTGGAAAACTTACATACCTTATCTTGTGGAAGAAACTGCGTCAATTTGCCCACTTGGATGTTTGAACTTGTGAACAGCGTCTAAAACATCCTTTTTTGGTACTGTCCACCCGTGTTTACTTTTCTTCAATGGTTCGTCTCTTTTGGTCCATTCTTGTGTGCATTCTGACAAATTTGCATGTTCTCTGGCAAATTTTTTCATAACTTGCTTATTATAAGGCGCATGAGGTTCCGACAACTTATACATCAGCCTCACGTCTTCCGTGGAGAATGACCCGATTAGCTCTTCAGATGGAGTTTTAAATTGCCTGTCTGAAATATCAGTGCTGTCCAGTACCCATTTTACCATGTCCGTATATGGGAGAATCCTTGGTCTTGCCGCTATCCTATGCAGAAATGAACAAGCCAGTTCTCTAAGGGTTGCCTCAGACGTATTATTGGAACCTGCTGTAGCTACAACTTTCATCACCACAGGATTTTCTTCCTCTAACAGATTATACATTCCTTCCCAAGTGGATATACCGGCATCCTTATTACAAGCGGTGTCTGCATACAGCGAAGCCATTTATTTGTTTTCAGAACTCGAGCTCTTCTCCTTCTTACCCATAGTGTTTTGTGAAAGCTTTGTATAGACGTTTGCTCCTTCGTGCCTGCATTTTACGAATAAATGAGAGTAATGACATAAGAAAGGTGATGAGACTGTTTTAAATGTGAAAGCGGATGAAATATAATATTTTAATCGTGAAATGACTTTCAATCCAAACACAATCTCATTTACCATTAATAATCAATCCAATCATTTCATTTAATCATTAAAGCGCATAACAGATTTGATATATGGGAAGATTGCCTTTGGAAAACGCGCCTACATGAATCTGCGACATTGCGATCTGCGATTTGCAGCGCAATATCGCAATATCGCAATGTCGCAATATCGCAACATTGTAAAATGAAGCCGCTGTAGTTATGTAAAATAACGCAAAAGCGGAAATTGCGCAATAGCGCAAAAGCGCATATCGCAAATCTCGCAAAAGCACAAAATTAAAAATAGCGCAAAAGGTATTTATTAATGACTTCTGTTTTCTGCGCTATGCGATTTGCGATCAATACGTTTATTGTATAGGCTTTTGGGATCACATTATCGCAAAAGCGCAACAGCGCAAAATCGCATTTTCAGTTTTATAAAGGATATATATCATTTTGCGATGGGTGCGGTATTTTGTTTAAAGAACAATTTTATTGTAATCTATCATAAACTTAAGTGTTTCATAATTTTCATTCTAAGGGATTTCTCTAAGTTTATGATAGAAAGTTTTATTTAAAAAGGAAAACAAATCCTAATTGATTTTTTTTTTGGATTTTTAACTAAGGGTCCCCATTTATTTAGTATTATTACTAATATTAAATAAAAGGGGGGTTGTTGCTGGTCACAACAATTGGCGATTCACTGAAAGAAACAGTTATCTCTGAAAAAATAAAATGAACACTATATCTTTAGTAAGTAAAGATTTTCAAAGATAATGAAAACTATCTTAGGATAATTCAAATAAAATGTAACTATGAAAAAAAAAGAAATAAAAATCATTTCATAATTTATTTCTAATTCCTTAAGAATAAAAACATTTTGGGTTATCTCAAGCTTTGATTGGTGTTAATAATGAAGTAAGTGGTTCTCTCCAAGTTTTGGTTTTATAATATACTCTATTGTCATAGGTATTGCCTCTGCTGCCAGCAAACGTTCATAGTCTCGACAGGGTTACCTTTAAACCATTAACCATTCATTGTCCCATCCAACTAAAATTATGACTTTTTAAAAGATAAATTCATAAGACCTATTATCTCATGTTTTTGTCTTTTACTTATTTTTTTGTTTTAAGAGCCATTGTTCTGGTTTGGTAGCCAGTTAATAACAATGCCATTCACTAGTTATAATTAAACTGAACAAGCTGGCTCGTGATGAGACCCCTTGTCTTACATTTATAAGCCATTACCCTATTTTGGTATGCAGTATTGGTAATGTCAGTTTTATTACTCCTTATGAACATGGTAAGTCGGCTCATAATGAGACCTCTTATCTCTTAAATTTTCAAATTTCTTAGAATTACATTCTAAAAAATCACAACTTAAACGGATGGGGTGAGATAGTTTTATCCTTAAGAATCAATGGATGACAATTTTCAGAGTTTTTGTTTGAGTTCCAAAACTTTGAAAAAATCTTTACTTTGATAGATAACCTTTCTCTGCTTATAAACTTATGATGATTTACATTTTTCTCAAGTTTTCAAAAGATCATGCAAATGATTGAAATAATATTTCAAAGTTTAACATCTTATTTTAAACTATTCAAAAACTGTGATCATTACTTTAAAAATTCTTATTTACACAAAATAAATATTTATAATATCCTTCTGAAGAAATTTTCTTAAATAGTAAACAGTCAATCAGAGACTCATTAACAACCTTTATTTTCAAAAACAAAAACAATCAAAATTCTGCAGAAAGGAATATGTACAGTTTAAGAAGGGGTTACCTCCTTATGAAAAGAATTTCTTCAAGATAAGCCCATTTACAGGAAGAGATTCTCTTTTACCTATTAGATCTTGGAGTATGAATGTATTTGAGCCTATCTTCTCAACGATCTGAAATGGTCCAAGCCACATTTTCTGAAATTTGGTATGTTTACCTTTTTCTTCGTGTGTTTTATCCCATTTCAGAACAAGATCACCAATTGACAAATTTTTGAGCCGGTAGAACTTGCATCAAAAGAAGATTTTACAAGCTGTTGATGTTTTTCATGAGTAATTTTTGCTTTATTCCTATCTTCTTCTAGTTTAAGGATTTGATCATATCTCAATTGAATGGATGAAGAAGGATTTTCTTCAATAAATTGCACTAGGGCTAATGATGGAAGCGTTAAATTTGATGGTATCACAGCTTCTTTTCCATAAACCAGATTGAAAGGTGAAGTCCCTATTGAAGCTTTTTCAGTGATACGATCAGCCCATAACGCAAAGATTAAAGATTTGTGCCAATTCTTTTGATTTTTATCAATGGTAATTTTAATGATTTTGATAAGGTTTTTATTAGTGGATTTAGCCAAACCATTACCTTGTGGATAATAATTTGCTGAATATTTTAATTTAAAACCTCTTTTGACTACAAATTCTATTAAACTATTTCCAGATAAGTAAGATGCATTATCAAAGACTAGAGCGTTAGGTACACCAAACCTGGTTATGATGAATTGATCTATGAAATCAATAATTGCATTAGAATTGGCTACCTTCAACGGGATTGCCTCTACCCATTTTGTAAAGTAATCAGTTGCAGTAATGATGTACTTATGCTATTTGGAAGAATGAGGTACTATCTCACCAATAATGTCAAGCCCCCATTGTTCGAATGGTTGCTCAATAGTTACTGGTTGCAAAGGAAAAGCTGGTTTCCTTTGTCTTCCACTTGTAGTTTGACAAATTTGGCTCTTCCTTACGTAATCATGCGTATCTTTAAAAAGGGTAGGCCAATAATACTCAGCACGAATTATTTTGTGAGCTGTGGTATCACCTCCAAAATGACGTCCTGCTAGTCCATCATGCAATTCCTGCAAAACCTTTTCAGCTTCAGTCTTTTCAAGACATCTTAATAAAATTGAATCATAATTTTTTCTAAATAACACATTATCAATGATCTCATATTTAATAGCTTTTAACCTTAAAGCGCGTTTACTCTTATAGCTGAGATTAGAAGGAGCATACCCATTTTTCAAGTAATAGATAAGATCAGCATACTGAGATTCAGAATCTGTAACACTTATCTGACTTACTTGAATATCTTGATTTGAATCTTGATTTTCTGGTATGTTATGAGCTCCTGCCAATAATCTGTAAAAACCTTGTCCTCTAACAATCTTAGCTGGTTTAATATCAATATCATATTCTTGCAAGGCTGTTACCCAGTTAGCTCTCTTTTCTCCTACTTCTTTTTGAATTAATAATTGCCTCACTGCAGAGAATGGGACAATGATTTTTGCATGTGTTTTCAAGAGAAAAGGTCTAAAATGTTTAATTGATTTAAACACAGCAAAGGCTTGTTTTTCAACATCGGAATAATTAAGCTTATCTCCTTGCAGATTTGAGCTAAAGAAAGAAATTGGTGCTTCGATTTCTTGATCATTGAGTTGCGTTAAAACGGCTGCATAGGATGTTTAAGTGGCCAGAGTATATAAAGTAAAATCTTTAGAAAAATCCGGGGTATTCAATGCTGGTGCATTAATGATCGCTTGTTTGATTGCCTCAAAAGCTTCTTTTTCTTTATGTGTCCATTTGAATATTGAATTCTTCTTGATCATATTTTGCATAGGTAAAACAATAAAAGAAAAATCAGGAATAAATCTTTTAACAAAATTGATCTGTCCAAGAAATGATTGCATGGATTTTTTGTTATGAGGTAAAGAAATATCAGAAATTTCTTTCACTCTATCTGGATCAATATATATACCATCTTTTGACACAAAAAATCCTAAGATTTTTCCTTCATCTAAAGCAAAGAAAGATTTCTTTGGATTTAAGGAAATACTAAACCTTCTACATCTTTCAAATATTTGTTTTAAATCATGTAGATGATTAGCTCTCTTTTTTGAAAATAATGTTATGTCATCAAGATAAACAACAACTGCTTTATTGATCAGACCTTTAAATGCTATGTCCATGGCCCTTTGAAAAGTTGCTCCTACATTTATTAGACCAAAAGGCATTTTCTGATAAGCATAAGTTCCCCATTTTGTTCTGAAAGTTGTTTTCAATCTGTCATCTGGATGAACTAAAACTTGATTATAGCCTGAAAATCCATCGAGAAAGGACATAAGTTCAGAACCAACTACCTTTTGAAGTATCTGTTCCATGGTTGGCAATGGGAAATTGTCTTTTAAACATGCCTTATTTAAATTTTTGAAATCAATACAGATTCTTATATCACCATTCTTCTTCCTTACAGGTACCATATTGGAAACCCAATTGGAGTGCCTGACTAGAAAAATGATTTTGGCTTTTAAAAGTTTATTAAGTTCTGATTTGATTTGACTTTCGAGATTTGGATGGATCTTTCTCAACTTCTGTTGAACAGGTTTAATATCAGGAAGCATTGGAATTGTATGTTGAATAATCGAAGTATCATATGTTTTTAAATCATCATAATTCCAAGCAAAAACGTTTTTATACTTGTTCAGAAGTTTAATGAACGCATTCCTTTCCTCTGGTGTTAAATTGAGTCCTAAGTTAATGTTTTGAGGTTTAGAATCAGAACCAAGATTTACTAATTCAAACTTCAAGGTAGAGCTTTGAAGTTTAGTATTAGTGACTTTCTTGAATCTGTCTTTAATGTCATATAAATCCTCTAATTTAACAACAGATTTCGGAATGGGGTTTTCATTACCTTTTGAAGCAATTTGTAAATCATGATCATCTTCGTCAATGATTTGCTCATCATATGATTTTTCTGAAGTCATGAAATTTATAATATCTTGATCATGATAGAATACTCTCCAATTTGTAACATTATCTGGGACAGATGGACGAAAAATCAATTCTACAGAAAACCTATCAGGACTGCAATCTTCAGCAGGTAGGAGTTTAGATGCAACATTAGCTAACAAGTCGGCTGATGTATTTTGATTCCTAGGAATAGGAGAAATATTGAATGCTAAAAAATGAGTGGTGAGATCTTGCACTAGGGTTTGATAGTGTTTAAGATGTCCTGAAAGGCAATGAATAGTATTCCTAACTTGTTTTATAACAATTTCGGAATCACCAAAGACTTTCAAGTATTTAACATCTAACCCTACAGCTTTATAAAGTCCTTGAACCAAGGCTTCATATTCTGCGGTATTGTTAGTACACTCAAATTCTAACCTACATGACAGCATGGTTTTCTCTCCATCTGGATCAATTAAGATGCATCCAGCTCCAGCTCCATCACTAGACTTCGATCCATCAAAATATAACGACCAAAATAAAGGTTTGTCTATTGGCTTATCTACAATTCTATCAGAAATATTTACAATTCTGGAAGAATCGGATTGTGAAAAATTTTCTATCTGAGAAACAAAAGTATTTACAGAAAAAGGTGATTGAGGAGCTTCGAAGTTTCCAAGAAATGATTTAGCAAAATAACTTCCAAGAATATTGTTGTTGAATGCCACAGGCTCATTAGGTTGTTCGAATTCAGTGACAGTGTGCGTCATATGTTTTTCTCGTTCAATTTTAATTTGATTTGGTTTCCCTTTGTAGGGAAGCCACATATGAGAATAATCAGTCGAGATATAACCATTAAGTTTCGCAGACCAGTCCCTGCTCAAGATTAATCCATAGAATTCAGGAATATCAACAATCAAAATATCAATTTTTTGGACAATCCTAGGATCGGAAGCTAATCTGATAGTAACTGAATTGATTTCTCCTACAACTTGAACTTTAGAGCGATCCAATTGAACGATATGAACCACTGATTTCTGTGGTTCGATATTCAATTTGGCACAGACAGAAGTAGGCATTATATTGGAAGAGGCTCCAGAATCAATCAAAAAATTGTGCAGATTTTTATTGTACATCTCATAAGTCAAAAGAAAAGGAGGAGTTTGAGAATTTGACTTTTCCCCAATGAGCACAGTATCAGTAGCATCTACCTCATCTGGTGGCTTACCAGTTCCTCTCGCTGCTTTTGCAACTATACCGCTTGGTAAAGGAGCAATTGGTGTAGCGTTTAATTCTTTCAATAACAACTTTTGCTGGTGTTTTAGTTTGCTGAGTTCATGTAAGGAAATATTAGCTTTGATCTTTTTCATGTCCTCGACAATGTTGTATTCCATAGGATCTGACACTACTAAAATCTTTGCTGTTGATGTAGGAGGATTAGAAAAGGATGGCTGATTTTGAGTAGGTAATGGAGAAGTTTTCTTTACAGGGGATTTGTCTTTGGTACTTGGAGTTGTAATTTTCTTTTTAGGAACTATTTGCACTGGTTCTGCTGTAGATTTACTCCTATTACTTACAGGCATAGCTTCTTCACTATCAGAATTAGGGAGAATAAAATCCCACATTCCATTCAATTAAGCTATTTCTTCATTTTCATTTTCTTCATCTGATACTATAGATATATCTTCTTCCTCTTCCTCTTCTTCTGATTCTGCATTAGAGATTGTATTAGGAGGTTTAGATTCAACTTGGTTTCTTCTAAAATTTCGGAATGGTTTCTTGGTAGAAGTTTTAGCCACTTGTTTTTTAATTTCAACCATTTCATTTGACATGGTTTTAAGAACTTTCTGCAAACCTTCCATGTTGTATGGATCTTTGGCATTTTTCTTTGAATCATCTTTGAAGTTGACTTTCTTTGATTTCCTTTCCTCGATAGCATTTTTCTTTTCCAGAGAAGTAATTCGTTTTTGCACTGAAATAACTTCTTTCATATTCTCAGCTAATGTAGGCTTTGCAGCTCTGTCCACGAAAATTGCTATGTTTGAGGGTAAGGCAGTTATGTACCATTCAATTCTGACTTGTTCACTGGGCTGTGAATCTGTGTGAATTTTGTTCAAGAGTTTGTTGAATCTAGCATTGAATTCTTTAATGGGTTCCTTGGGTTCTATCTTCAAATTTGAGAGGTCATTGAGTAAAGTTTCTATTGATCGGTCATCTCCAAATTTGGTTAAAAAATGATCTGCAAAAATGTCCCAACTTGTTATGGATCCTGATGGTAATGAAAAGTACCATGATCCTGCTACTCCCTGGAGAGTATAAGGGAATAATCTAACTATAAAATCTTCATGTATGACTCCATTCAAAATAATAGCCAGCATAAAGTTATTGATATGTTCTTCAACTTGAATGTTAAGATCTAGGCTAAACTTTGGAAGCCATTTTCCAGGATTGTCTGGTAAATCATGTAAAGGTGCAGCCATGTTGACTGCCCCTGGAGTAGACCATGGTCTCTATGCCATTATTGGAACAACTATTGGAGGGATAGTAGAAATTGGTGCTGTTTGAATAGAAATTTTTGGAATAGATGATGTTGAGATTAATGGTTATTGAGGAGATGATATTTGTGTAGATGATGATTGAGGAGATGATGTGGAAAGAACCGTACTTTGTTGAGAAGGGATTTCGGAAACAGGTATTTGAAGATTAGATGTTGAACTTATATCACTTACTGATTCCGATTGAGTTTTTCTTGTCTTGACTCTACTAAGTAAAGGGAATTCTTTCGGAGAAATACCAAGTTTTTCACTTTGAAGCCTAGTAAGAGGTTTCGAAGAAACAAATTTTGAAGTTACACTACCTTCAGATATTTCAGACTCTTCTAAAGATAATGAGAATCATTTCAATTTATGAATTAAATCTTGAACTTCGGGAGACTCAGGATGTTGATTGTCTGAATGTTTTGAGATTTTGGTAGTGGGTGTCTGAATATTTTCTGCAATTTCTTCTCTAGGATTTTGAATTTTAGAAGAAATTGAAGAAGTTAATGAGGGTGTTTTGCTCTCGGAATGGCTTGTGGATAAAGATTTACTTGCCATTCATAGCTCAGGCCCTCCTTCTAGCGCCAAAAATGTTGAAGCCTAGAAAATATCTGCTTCAAACATCGGGGAAAACCACCCGGTCAGGACCTTAAGACAACTCCTTTTCCGTTTGGTATGGTGGCTCCGACTGGATTTAAAGGACCAGTTTCCTTATAACTAAATGGATTGGTTTGGATGGGTGGAAATGGGACTAAATTAACTGAAATAAAACTATCTAATTTAAACTAAATACTGGTATAGAAATTATAACACTAACCCGGGTAATTATATGTGAATACAACTTAAGATTGTTCCAATTTAACAATAACCATGAAAATGTATTATTGTTTAAATTGAAATGTGCAGAAACAAATAAAGATAACTCTGTTTAAGAAATTAAACAGAGTTGTATTAACATATTACATTCATCATTGTATACCATCTATATACACTTATGAAAGATAACGTTTCAATTATACTCAGAAATGATATATAAAAGGAAGCGTTGTGAAAACAAATATATATAAATGATAGCAATTTTAAAGCGAATATCATAAAACAGAAGAAATCAACAGTGAAAGGATAGAAATACCTCATTCATATTGAAGGCTTTCAAATGCAATGTGATACTCTAATCCAGTAACTCTGATGCAAAATCAAATTCCAAGGTACAGAAATGCAACACTTCAAAGATAATTCCGCATGAAAATCACCAGATGTGATCCTTTTTAAAAATATATAAGACAATGGAGTACAGAAATGAAATCTCCAAGTCAAGAATATTAAGATCCAGGACCCTTCTCTAAATGCATGAGAAGGGTTTAAATACTACTTAACTAAATCTAAAAATAGTCTTATTACAAAAATTAAGGATTCGGTTCAATGACTGTCCTTTTCATAGGCTAAAATACAGTACAGTTAAAACTAAATCTAACTATCTATGAACTTGTTATTTAAACTTGCAGGTATCTAGCATAGTTTTGAGAAGATGCGGTTGACCGACTTCAGAATTCAACTATCCTGAAAAGACAGAGTCGGCAAGCGTAGGAGCAATCTTCTCTGTAGAATTGATAATACAATTAAGCGCACTGTTCTGACTGTGTGGCTTCATCAAGTACATCCAGTATGAGTCCCAATTCAATCTCGTCAGCCCTTGAATTGATTTTGCTCTTTCTTCTGCCTTTTGTCTCCATTCTGTTTGTAGTTGATGTGCCTGTGGGAGATATCCTGGAACAGTTTCTGGAATCAAATTAGCTTTGTGTAAATTGTCATTTACACAATCAGTAAGAGTGTTTGCCGCTGTAGCCGCCTCCTCTGCTGCCTTTTCTGCCCTTCTAATTTGTGCATCCCAGTTATTGGAGTTTTTTGCTCTGTTATCAATTTTGCAATTTCATCTTGATTTTGCTTCACCATTTTCTCATATCATACTCTAGCCAAAGTAGTTTCTTTTTATCGATTTGTCCTTTCGCAGTAGTTTTCCTCTGTGCCGAACACGCTCCTCATATTTTTCTTTGCTCAGCATTAAGTGCCTTGAATTTGGTCAATGTTTCCTTATTTTGTCTTATAGTTATTTCAAGTCTCTTCGAATCCCGTCTTTTCTCAAGAAGAGGTTTATGTTTGGGCGGAAACGTGAAGCTCGGTTACACTTTTGTGAGAATCGGGGGTAGAAATTTTTTTTCGGCAATAGTTCGGCCAAACATTTTATAAAGTTTGGCCGAACTTTTGAGTCCGTTTAGATTGATGGCACAGTGACGGCGTAGCAAACAGAATTTTTGCCGGGGGTTTGGAAAACCGGCAATAGGAGTTCGGCCGAACTATTTTTTTATAAATAAATCGCCCGCGAAAGAAGAAAGGTTACTGTTTCCATTGTTGGCGCGCGATTTCGGCTGCTCTGTTGCTGATTGCCGCGTTGGGTGAGTTGCTGCTGTGTGTGTGATTGCCGCGTTGGTCGAGTTGCTGCTGGTCATCTGCCATCGTTGTTGCCGGGTATGTTCCGTTATGTCCATAACTGATATGTAAATGATTTGATAATTTGTCGGGTATGTTTCTGTCATCCATAAATGATATGTAAATGATTTGATAATATACATATGTAAATGATTTGATAATTTGCCGGGTATGTTTCTGTCGTCCATAACTGATATCTCTGCTCTGTTTTTTCATTTAGAACATTTGGCCTTTTATCTTGCTTTATATCCCGGTTAGAGAAGTGGGATCTTAAACATTATGTAATGATCTATGGACTGTTTTATCTCCTTTAATATAAAACAGAGTTTTTTCTCTTTGTGAAAGGTTACTGTTTCCATTTTTGGCGCGCGATTTCGTCTGCTCTGTTGCTGATTGCCGCATTGGGCGAGTTGCTGCTGTGTGTGTGATTTCCGCGTTGGTCGAGTTGCTATTGGTCATTCGCCATCGTTGTTGCCGGGTATGTTCTGTTACGTCCATAACTGATATGTAAATGATTTGATAATTTACATATGTAAATGATTTGATAATTTTCCGGGTATGTTTCTGTCGTCCATAACTGATATGTAAATGATTTGATAATATACATATGTAAATGATTTGATAATTTGCCGGGTATGTTTCTGTCGTCCATAACTGATATCTCTGCTCTGTTTTTTCATTTGGAACATTTGGCCTTTTATCTTACTTTATATCCCGGTTAGAGAAGTGGGATCTTAAACATTATGTAATGATCTATGGACTGTTTTATCTCCTTTAATATAAAACAAAGTTTTTTCTCTTTGTGAAAAAAAAATTCAGAAGAAATTTTTCTAATTTATAGAACACAAAAGTGTTAGATGTGACATAAAAATATACAATTAAAATTGTTTATATTGTTTGTTCAAATCTCTGGTTCGATATTTGATAGAAAAACTTAATTTAATAACTGGCGTTTCAAAGACATTTCGAGGTTTTACTCAGTATCAACTGCAAATAAGAAAATATTGTGGACGAAATGTGGCTCAGAAGTCTGCCCGGAAAGCCAAGTTTGACATATTAGTGATTTTGCTCAAAACTCAATCTGGAGCATGCAGTTATGTGATTTGTCCATAACATCTTCTGTGAATCAATTTCACTCCAGCATTTACCATAGATGGAAGCCTTTAGTACATGCCCTCGACATCAGTAGCAGAGCTCATGCTATCCCAGAAAGGTCTATGCGAGGGTTTTTAACAGCGTGGGAAGCCATTGCTTTTGGGCTTGAAAAGTGCAATTTCCTGCCAAGAAGAATTCAAACTGAAAACACATCTTGGTATATTATGCCATCAAACTGAAAACACATCATTTTTCTCCTTCAAAGAAAAAAAAACACATGTCTTGGTATATTATGCCATCAAACTGAAAACACATCATTTTTCTCCTTCAAAGAAAAAAAAATTAAATTTCAATAGGCTTTAGGAAATTTAATTTCAAGTCATTTAATTTCACTAGATTAGAATTTCTTTCAAATTCAAGAGCTTAGAATTGCTTTCAAGTTCAATAGATCAAATATTTTCACAATGAACATTAGGAAAAGACAATATTCATTGCAGTTGGTAATATAGTCAACTAGTAGACTATTCAATTATTAACAAAGTTGATGAAAGAATGCAAGGAATTTAAGGTTGCATTTCAATTTTGAAAATTTTCTACAATAAGTTTTGTGGGATAATTTGTTATACAATATCATTTTCATAGTTTACTTTTATTTTTATTTTTATAATAAAAATGCTCATACCTGTAATTTCAATTATATGGTTGGTTGTATTTCACAAATTAATTTTGATTATATATTTGGTTATATTTTCCAAGTATATTTATTCTTGTTGGACTAAGTATTTTTAGGATCACACACACACACACACACACACACACACATGTTAATGCAAGTTTCCATAGTTATTTATAATTTTTATTTTATAAAGAACCTTCAACCAAAAATACCCCTAAGGTTAGTCCCCCGTGTGCCCTTTGAGACACATTAGGTCATCCCACGAATTCATGCCCCATGCTTCATGAGTTGAAGGGTATCCTTCATACCCCTTAAGCACCCCCATTTCTCCCCACTCCATCATGTGATGTTGCCACCTCATCACGTAATAAGGGTTTAAGAACCAACGACCTCTTGTCTATTTATGTGAAACACAAACATTATACACAACATTGTCTCAATCTCCGTCGATATCAAGATGTGTTGGTCACCATACATCATGCCTCAATAGTAGCACCACCACTTACACCAACCTCATATGTTGATGATTCCTCTTCCACCATTTATTATGTCATGAACTCGGTTAATTAGTATATGGCATGCCCTTGAGTGCTCTATGTTAAAGACACTCATCTCATCTATATGTGTCCTTTACTCATCAAATACCATCATCACTGCATGCATCAAGTGACATATCCCCCTCATCAGGATCCCAATCCGCCTAATTTTGGATGCTCCTCATACACTAAGTACCTTGACCATATCAATGGAATACCCAACTCCTAGCATGGTTCCCACCACACCAACACAACTATTGGAGATTCAAACGACCTCAGCACTTAGAAAATGATAAGAAATTATTTCACCCCCTTGTACTAACAATACATAGAAAGAATAACATAATTAATAGAAGAGATAAAAATATGAATTAGAGAAAGGGATGGATCACATATTAAAGGAAATGTAAGCCAACCTAGGAAGAAACCAACTCTTCGCTCCCACTTCAAATAATTTTTAAGAGTAAACGATGAAAACAACAAATTGATCTATGTACCAGATGTACAACATTCAACCATACCTATATAAAGAGTGTACAATGAAATTAATGTTGGTTTACTTCAACACTTGGAAAATATCTTGTTTCTATCCCATTTGTGGAAGTTATGCAAATATGAAATAAAGATACAAGGTTAAGAAGTTCTTAAAATTTGATGAAGTAGATGACCCTACTTTTGAGGATTATCCTATAGAGTTATAAAAGATGAATCAAGGGAATAAAAATGTAATTCATAAACATTTTCATATATTCATACTAATAAATAAAATATTATTACACAACTATATGCTAGATTTAGGAGAAACAACTGATGTAATTCCTTTGAAAGTGATGAAATAATTAGGCCTTACAACAACTAGGGCATATAGAAATGTATGTGCTATGGATCCTATGAAAATCGGGATGGGTAGAGTAATAAATACACATGTTTTGAAATTTTTTGAGGAGTAACTCAAAGCATGCATATATACAAAATGAAGTGGCTACTTTCTTCATATTCCATGAGGGACTATTGTTCTTCCTAAATACTATTCATTTCATGTACCTCTGAATTATTTCTAGTGAAATTAAATTCCTTGAAATTAAATTTCCTAAAGCCTATTGAAATTTCTCCTTCAAAATAAGGATGCACTCCCATTTGATTCTCATGGATAGGTTGTAATCATGAGGCTCTCGCTCAAGAGTGGACCTTCGCAAAATCTTGTGACGTCTTGTCACAAACAAAACCATCAAATTGAAAACACATCATTTTTCTCCTTCAAAGAAAAAAAAAATTCACATCATGTGAATATGTCCATGTGCTCTTACATATTGGTGTACAAAACCATCAACCAAACACAAGTTGACAAAACATGCCTCTTCAAACAACTGACTCTGAAGTCAAATAATAGAGCTCATGTACTTTCAACATCTTGCTTCATGCAACATGCACCATACTTTGAATTTGCAAAGAAATTAATGAAACATCAAAATACATGCTAGGCCTTAATTGGATAAGAAATCTAACCATTTGTCAGCAAACCATTTCAATGTTGCTTCTTTTTCTTTCAACTATGTTGAATTTAGTTTTCAGTTATATTTTTAATTTTGGAGAAAATAACTGTTTATTTCATGTGTAATTAGATTAGTGATTTCATGTGTTAGGGTTGTGGATTCAGGCATTGAAACAACACCATTATATTTCAAATTTAAAAATGATGGTTGGAGTCCTAGGTAGCTTAGAATCCTACTTGTTTTCAAAATAAGGATGCACTCCCATTTGATTCTCACGGATAGGTTGTAATCATGAGGCTCTTGCTAAAGAGTGGACCTATGCAAAATCTTGTGACGTCTTGTCACAAGCAAAACCATCAAACTGAAAACACATCATTTTTCTCCTTCAAAGAAAAATAAAATTCACATCATGTGAATATGTCCATGTACTCTTACATATTGGTGTACAAAACCATCAACCAAACACAAGTTGACAAAACATGCCTCTTCAAACAACTGACTCTTAAGTCAAATAATAGAGCTCATGTACTTTCAACATCTTGCTTCATGCAACATGCACCATCCTTTGAATTTGCAAAGAAATTAATGAAACATCAAAATACATGCTAGGCCTTAATTGGATAAGAAATCTAACCATTTGTCAGAAAACCATTTCAATGGCGCTTCTTTTTCTTTCAACTATGTTGAATTTAGTTTTTAGTTATATTTTTATTTTTGGAGAAAATAACTATTTATTTCATGTGTAATTAGATTAGTGATTTCATGTGTTAGGGTTGTGGATTTAGGCATTGAAACAACACCAAATTATATTTCAAATTTAAAAATGATGGTTTGAGTCCTAGGTAGCTTAGAATCCTACTTGTTTTCAAAATAAGGATGCACTCCCATTTGATTCTCACGGATAGGTTGTAATCATGAAGCTCTCGCTCAAGAGTGGACCTTCGCAAAATCTTGTGACGTCTTGTCACAAACAAAACCATCAAACTGAAAACACATCATTTTTCTCCTTCAAAGAAAAAAAAATTCACATCATGTTAATATGTCCATGTACTCTTACATATTGGTGTACAAAACCATCAACCAAACACAAGTTGACAAAACATGCCTCTTCAAACAACTGACTCTTAAGTCAAATAATAGAGCTCATGTACTTTCAACATCTTGCTTCATGCAACATGCGCCATACTTTGAATTTGCAAAGAAATTCATGAAACATCAAAATACATTCTAGGCCTTAATTGGATAAGAAATCTAACCATTTGTCAGCAAACCATTTCAATGGCGCTTCTTTTTCTTTCAACTATGTTGAATTTAGTTTTTAGTTATATTTTTAATTTTGGAGAAAATAACTATTTATTTCTTGTGTAATTAGATTAGTGATTTCATGTGTTAGGGTTGTGGATTCAGGCATTGAAACAACACCATTATATTTCAAATTTAAAAATGATGGTTTGAGTCCTAGGTAGCTTAGAATCCTACTTGTTTTCAAAATAAGGATGCACTCCCATTTGATTCTCACGGATAGGTTGTAATCATGAGGCTCTCACTAATGAGTGGACCTTCGCAAAATCTTGTGACGTCTTGTCACAAACAAAACCATCAAACTGAAAACACATCATTTTTCTCCTTCAAAGAAAAAAAAAATTCACATCATGTGAATATGTCCATGTACTCTTACATATTGGTGTACAAAACCATCAACTAGACACAAGTTGACAAAACATGCCTCCTTAAACAACCGACTCTTAAGTCAAATAATAGAGCTCATGTACTTTCAACATCTTGCTTCATGCAACATGCACCATACTTTGAATTTGCAAAGAAATTAATGAAACATCAAAATACATGCTAGGCCTTTAATTGGATAAGAAATAGATAACCATTTGTCAGCAAACCATTTCAATGGCGCTTCTTTTTCTTTCAACTATGTTGAATTTAGTTTTAAGTTATATTTTTAATTTTGGAGAAAATAACTATTTATTTCATGTGTAATTAGATTATTGATTTCATGTGTTAGGGTTGTGGATTCAGGCATTGAAACAACAGCATTATATTTCAAATTTAAAAATGATGGTTTGAGTCCTAGTTAGCTTAGAATCCTACTTGTTTTCAAAATAAGGATGCACTCCCATTTGATTCTCACGGATAGATTGTAATCATGAGGCTCTTGCTAAAGAGTGGACCTTCGCAAAATCTTGTGATGTCTTGTCACAAACAAAACCATCAAACTGAAAACACATCATTTTTCTCCTTCAAAGAAAAAAAAATTCACATCATGTGAATAT
Organism: Pinus albicaulis; assembly: GCA_034641835.2. Taxonomy (NCBI): domain Eukaryota; kingdom Viridiplantae; phylum Streptophyta; class Pinopsida; order Pinales; family Pinaceae; genus Pinus; species Pinus albicaulis. The sequence continues at coordinate 1,090,125,855 of CM076577.1, forward strand.
GCCCATGTACTCTTACATATTGATGTACAAAACCATCAACCAAACACAAGTTGACAAAACATGCCTTTTCAAACAACTGAATCTTAAGTCAAATAATAGAGCTCATGTACAAATTTCCATATTTGTTGCATTTAAGTGTCTAACATAACTCTACTTTCAACATCTTGCTTCATGCAACATGCACCATACTTTGAATTTGAAAAGACCTGAATTCTCCACCCCCCATTAAAATGACCCTACAAGTTGATTCTTTTAGTTTTTTTACTCTATAAGCATCAACGTACGATTATGCATGATGGAGAATCTCTAGCGCTTTCCCTTGTTAATATATTTAACAAGGGAAAGCGCTAGATATTCTCCATCATGCATAATCGTACGTTGGATTCGGTGATAATTGTCTCCATTTTTTGGCTTTCTGACCCGCAAAACATAATTATTTTAGAAGGGAGGGAAGGAGGGATGATCACATTGACTTGCTTGATGACCTGTCTATGAAGATTAACTACCTCGAGAACTATTTTTTTGCGTAGGGAAAGAGACACATTCCCATGTCTGAGCATGAAAACGTTCTTTGATATTGTTAATGCCTCTAGTGTTTACTTCTACAAGTTCTATAGGCGGAGTCTGTAAAGGGCCAGGTAGCCTCTGGATCTCATCTTTTATGAAAGGTGACATATCTAGTAAATGCCCCTGCAGTCAATCTCTGGAATGGATCTAAATAGAAGTTCTTCATTTTAATATCCGTAAAACACAACAACTTTAAGGTAAACTATGTACATGTTCCATTCACCATGAACACAAACCTCACAAGCCTCCTTGGCTTTGGAGCATTTTCCATGTTTTCCATAACGAAGACCCAAATAATTAGGCCCTTCTTGAAGAACATTTGGCTCAACTATGCCTTGTACATGCTTGCCTTTAAAACCCTTTACTTTCATAGCACATTTTCATCAAAAATTTGGACCTTGTTCCTCTAATGTCTCTAATGTCTCTCAAAAGCACGTACACATTCATTTTCAGAGGAAATTGAAGGTACTCTAATGTCTCTAATGTCTCTCAAAAGTACGTACACATTCATTTTCAGAGGAAATTGAAGGTAGAAATCAATAGCTAATTCTTCTAACTAACCTTGACTAAAATGAGCTAAATTGTACTTTGATACGAACTTGATTTAAATTGTCCACCCCACATTAGGCACCAATGATTATAACCTTTAATAGGCTAGCACTGGTTTGTAATCATCATCTCAAAATGACCTAGTAGATGAAAAATTATCATGTTTGTAATCATCGTTTCACACCATCTACATATGACCCTTTTACACATTATATGATTGAATTTATGGTAGGTCATCCCTTCTATCTAGACCATGATTGATTGTGACATTAGGTGAATAAAGGAAATTTGATAAGGAAGGGATCACTATAAGTTTGTCCTCCTCCACGCACTCCATATCCAGTGATTGCCTATTTTTTCTCTTTCAACATTTTATTTTGGAAATTCATTTCAGTAGTTAATTCTACTAATAGTCACAACACACCTGGAAGTCAAAGAAATTGTTATATACACTACTAAACTCAATTAACATTGTTTGTTATTGGACTTTACAATAACAAACAACGTAGAGTTCATTAATGTAGTAGTGTATATGGTAATTATATGTATAGTGGTGTGGCTATCGATAAAATTAGCTGCTAATGAATTTCAAGAATAGAAAGTTGGAAGTGGAAAATTGATAAATCACTAGCTATGGGGCGGATGGAGGAGGACAAGCTAGAAACTATTTTCTGCTTATAAATTGTATTTTATTCACCTGTTGTCACAATCATTCATGGGATAGGTAGAGAGGATGACATTTCAAAAATTCATGCATATAATATGTAGATGGGGTCATGTATGAGATGGTGTGAAGTGATGATGATTGACATGGTAAATTTTCATCTGCCAAGTCATTTTTAGATGATGATGACAAACCAATATTAGCCATTTTAAGGTTATAATCATTAACAAGAAATATGCGGAAGGAAATTCAAAGTGCCAAATTCTAAGGAACAAGCCATATTTGCTTCTCAAAAACTTTATTTGATATATTCTTAAAAAACCAAGTACAAATTTTAGTAATCCTAGAATCATGCTTTACATAAGGTAAAATTGGGGAACTCATGACTTGTACTATAGATAAAAAAAACATTTACACTTGTACCAAAAAATATATGATAAAAATTGACAAACTACATAAGCTTAAGCTCAAGGGGATATAATCATTCTTGCCTTCCATATAGATAATGAAAATTATTGTTCTAAGTCTCATGTTGCTTCTCATGTTATTTTATAAACCTTGGTTGGAAAGAAAAATAGGAGGGCTGAAATGTAAGAAATATAGAACATACTGGATTTAACAGCCCCAAACTGGATTTTACTCTGAGGTATTGATTTTTGAAATCTATTTTGTGAATGTCGACCAATAGATATATATCATGGAGGATGAAAGACGAAGATCATCCGAATCCCATATGGAGGCTCAGGGATTGGAGGATGTTCACGGTATTTAAATATAATCTTAAATCTCCATACATGTGTGTACATATGGAAGTGATTTTTTTATTAACTTTGTGAGTGAAATTAGTTGTTAATAAGTTTCATATTTTAATTTTTAGGAGGCAAGAGGAGAAGGCTTTCTACTCCATCAATGGAGCGTGGCCAAGGTTCAACTGGTCGAGGTAGCAGGTTGAGGGAAGGGGATGATATTTATTCCCCCGAAGGCCAGCAATCAACGGCTGCTGGTTCTCAACTTGGTCACTGTGGGTCTGGTTCTCAGCAGCATCATTCTGGGGTTGGTTCTCAGCAGGGTCATGTTGGACATGATGTTAACCAACAACATCAAGGTTGCCATCAATTTCAATATTTTTTCATTAAATTTGTACAACTTTTTTTACACGTGTTTTTTCTAATATATGAAATTTTATATATATTGATGCAGAGGCTGAAAATGTTCGAGCCAGTGGTCAAAAAAGACACAGGGCAACGCGCTACATTGAAGAAGAAAGCTGTCAACCTAGCACAACTTATCCGGCTGAGATTACTGATATACCATGGGAAACGAACATGGCGGAATGCACCTTACAAAGGTGTCAAAGCCTTTATGCAAAATTGCAAAGAGATCTCCAGGATTTGTCTCTACCTGTTGAGAGTAGACAAATCCTAGAAATAGTTACACATTCATTGAGTGAAATGGTAAAAGTGTACAAAGATTTGGGGCCAACCACTGATTCGTTTGTAGAAGTGATGAGAAAGAGAAGAGAAACAGTGATAGGTCCTGATAAATGGCAGGACATAAAAAAAAAGAGTTTCAAGAGTGCAGGCTAAGTCAATGTTTAATTATAAGGAAGGACCAAAAAGAAAAATGTTGAAGGTGCAGTGTTTCAAGCACCCAGACAAAGCACAATATTTGTATAGTCGACATCTTGCGGCCTTTGGAAGGCTTCCATGGAACGATGAGGTTCCTCTTTATTTTGCACAAATGTTTTATGCAGAATTTTTTTTGGGTATGAAACCCGACTACAATGATCTTCCTTCAGAATTTTTTGGCCCGGGGAGAGGTCGATTATATCAACGTAAGGGCGCTAAGTGAGATGTGGAGTTGCCTCGCCCTGAGCCGCCATTGGTGAGTCGACCGTCTCGAGTCGAAACCCTGCGACCAGAGATGGATGTGACTTCTCAAATAAGTCGTGAAGCAAGAGATGTTATGATCGAAAATGTTTATAGCGGATTGAGTGGAGTCAATATTGGCTTAAATCGACAAAGAGCACGTGAAAATGCACGTGCCAATTTTGTTTATCATACAGATGAGGAGATTTACAACATGAATGTTGAAGATCTCCGAACATACGCAATAAATTGTCGCAATGGTCTGCAAGACCTAATTTTTCGTGAGGAAGAGGGCACCGGAACGGTATGTGTTAGTGACCTTAGGGTTTGAAATTATATTTACATATACATGTGTACAATTTTTAATAAATACATGTGTATGTACATGTATACATTTATTTTTATGTGTACATTAATCTAACAAAAATGTATGATTATATGTTAAAACACCATTTGCAGTTCTCAGGCATGATGCGTGATGAAAATGTTAATATTACGTTTGGGACCTCTGGCTCAAACGATGCAGCTGGGTCTGGCCATCATGATATGTTGGCACATGTATGTTAGTGTTTTTTAAGTGACTCTAAAATAAATAATTGTTGCCACACATGTACATGTATGTATATATATAATTCGATAAAATGTTTTAACAGGTACCGATTCCGTCTGATGTTTTTGGGATGCCGGTACCTTCTTATTCTTTAGGAGATATACCTTCTACTTCATTGGGAGATGTACAAGTATGGACAATTTTTCACAAGTTCAAAATTTATGTTACCTCAAAAAGTTCCATTAAAAATTGAGATATATAGAGAGAGATCTATATTTTGAGTTATTTAAAAATTTTTGAATTTAGGTTCGTATAGACGATTTTTTTAATCCGAGGACTTTAGCGACGGAGATAGGAACATCCACAGCATTTGAAGAAGTTGTCTTTAGTTCTTTTTTTTAATATTATTGTTCAAATAAGTTTATATATGTAGACGTGCATTTTCATTTGAAAGTTTTTAATTTATATAAATTATTTATGTATATATATATATTTATATTTAATTGTACATGTATATTGTACAGGTTACCACTGGAGATGTTTCTATGGCAGATCCTGTCCATCAAATGGAGAGGCAACCTTACGAGGTATTGCGTGATTTTTTTGTTATATTTTGTTTTTTACATGAAGTTCTAGATATATATATTCTCATTCATTTTTAAAACTTCAAATTTTAATGTTCAAGTACATGTTCATTGTGTGTAGGTTTTCTATTTACAAGATAGGGAGCTAACCGAGACCCAGAGGCTAGATCCTCCATTTGATGGAAAAGATATACAGTAGATTTGATATGATTTCAAAATTTAGATGGTTTTAAAATTTGTTAAACTTGATACAGTTTGATACTTGAGTGAGATTTACAATTTTTGGACATATTTTATTACAATATGTTTTTTGGACATATTTTTGGACATATGTTAAATGTTTTTGTTGGATAGTTGAATTATAATTGGCATGGCATGTGATATTTAATGTTAAATGTTTTTGTTAGATAGTTGAATTATAATTGGCATGGCATTTGAAGTTTTTAAAACTACATGAATGATCGAATGTGAACCTACATTTGCACATGTGGTAAATTGAAATGTTACTTGTAACAAGACAATCCCCATTGATTTCATTACAGAATATGTTGATTTCTGATTTGATATAATTGCATACATATGATGGTACATTACTTGTAAAGTCATTGGATTAATAGTGTTCATTGATTTCAGTGTTCTTTGGATGGTTAAATAGTACTTTTGGCATGTGAATGTGAAGTAATGTTGTCATATGAATTACATTTGATGTGTGATATTTAATGTTAAATGTTTTTGTTGGATAGTTGAATTATAATTGGCATGGCATGTGATATTTAATGTTAAATGTTTTTGTTGGATCTAGTTGAATTATAATTGGCATGCCATCTGAAGTTTTTAAAACTACATGAATGATAGAATGCGAACTTACATTTTCACATGTGGTAAATTGAAATGTTCCTTGTAACAAGACAATTCCCATTGATTTCATTACAGTATATGTTGATTTCTGATTTGATATAATTGCATGTATGATGGTACATTACTTGTAAAGTCATTGGATTAATAGTGTTAATTGATTTCAGTGTTCTTTGGATGGTTTTAGTACTTTTGGCATGTGAATGTGAAGTAATGTTGTCATCTGAATTACATTTGACATGTGATATTTAATGTTAAATATTTTTGTTGGATAGTTGAATTATAATTGGCATGGCATGTGATATTTAATGTTAAATGTTTTTGTTGGATAGTTGAATTATAATTGGCATGGTATCTGAAGTTTTTAAAACTACATGAATGATAGAATGTGAACAAGACAATCCCCATTGATTTCATTACAGTATATGTTGATTTGTGATTTGATATAATTGCATGTATGATGGTACATTACTTGTAAAGTCATTGGATTAATAGTGTTCATTGATTTCAGTGTAAGCGCAAAAAATTATTGACAATGTAGAATGATTTTTGTGTTATAATAACTAAACCTAATAATATTGGAGAGCGAGAGAGACTTGAGGTATGGTGTTTACTACAAGAGTTTGAGCTAAATATTTAAATGGTTTATCTATCTTTCATAAAATAGTTTAAGATTGATCACAAGAATTAAGAGAATGTCTCGGTCCATCATTGGTATGGTCCATAATAGAATGATCATCCATGTCAATGACTCTTAAGTCTATCCTTCCAATCCATGACCCTACTCTCACATGTGTGCCTTTCATGACACCAGTCACTGCTTTCATCCTCGAGTTGACTGCCTTGAAAGCACTCAACTCTTTCTCGATGCTAACCTTCCTCTTTCTAAGAGATGAAGCTGCCTTTCGACTTAGGAAGCTATGGGTAGCCCCCATGTCTATCAAAGCAGAGAACTTTTTCCCATGTACGGTTGTAGACATGAATCTCAAGTCCAAGGAACTTTCATCATCATTCCTCCTTGTCTTGCGCCTTAATTTCGCAATCTTCTTCAGCATTTCCTCTTCCAATATGTCTTTCGAACTAGCCCTTGGCTTAACAGTGCTTTTCACATATCTCTTCTCATGAAGCTCCATAGAACAATTCGATCCTGGGTATGCTTGAATTGGTTCAAGCTCTTTCCTTTTCGAATTCTGTCTAATTGCTCCAATACGACATATATTGACTCCTTCCAAACGAAGTGCACCAATCCTCTTAGTGTGGTCATCTTCTTTTCCAAGTGTGCCAACACATGCATTTTCTTTCTTCAAACCAATAGGTTTCGGATCAAGAAAGTCCCTCTTCATCTTATCTTCCATGTTCTTGACTTTAGCCTGCAACGTGGTGCTTATTTCCTTCAAGTGAGCCCTTTCCATAAAGACTTCCTGAAGTCTTTGTTCACCTTGTCGTATCTCCATGTCAAGATTTTCAATTTCAACAGTTTGTCTAGAAAGTCCATCCTTGGAATTTCTTGCGTGAAAAACCAAGTAGGTTGAACCAACTTTGGTCTAGTGCATTGGAATTCATTAAAGAATTAGTCATTGGCGCTGCTTCAAGCTAGGAGTGAGCATCGTCACCAACCTACATTGAATATTTTACACTCCCTAGGGTGAATGATACTTTAAATTGATTGACAGTCTAAGACTTTCGAATTTTTGCGAATGCCAAATGATCTTACAAAGTTAGTATTTATAATATCCTAGTAGGTCATTCAGCGACAACTTTTACCGGAAACTTGAAACGACTTTGGCATGTGATATTTAATTTGTTAAATGTTTGTGCAGAGTTGGTGAATTATAATTGGCATGGCTTAACAGTGCTTTTCACATATCTCTTCTCATGAAGCTCCATAGAAAAATTCGATCTTGGGTCTGCTTGAATTGGTTCAAGCTCTTTCCTTTTCGAATTCTGTCTAATTGCTCCAATACGACATATATTGACTCCTTTCAAACGAAGTGCACCAATCCTCTTAGTGTGGTCGTCTTCTTTTCCAAGTGTGCCAACACTTGCATTTTCTTTCTTCAAACCAATAGGTTTCGGATCAAGAAAGTCCCTCTTGATCTTATCTTCCATGTTCTTGACTTTTGCATGTGATATTTAATGAAATTTAAATGTTAAATGTTTTAATGATGCACAATATATAATCAAAATGGTTTTAAAACTTAAAGTTTTGGATGGTTTCAATTTACAACTTAAAGTTTTGGATGGTTTCAACCTACATTTGCACATATGGTAAATTGAAATTATGTTACTTGTAACAATCTACAATCCCCATTGATTTCATTGTATATGTTGATTTCTAATTTGATATAATTGCATGTATGATGGTACATTACTTGTAAAGACATTGGATTAAAAGTGTTCATTGATTTTAGTGTAAGCGCAAAAAATTATTGACAATGTAGAACGATTTTTGTGTTATAATAATTAAAACTAATAATATTGGAGAGCAAGAGAGATGAGGTATGGTGTTTACTACAAGAGTTCGAGCAGGTCATTCAGTGACAACTTTTACTGGAAACTTGAAACAAAGAGAATCTATCTTTGGCTAGGACATCATGTAAGATGCTTGACATAAACGGTAAAATTGTACTTAAAAGCTGAGATTCGGGCAAGTGGGGACAACCACTTGTTATCTCGTCCCTTGGAGGCTAGGCCATATGGGGACCGAATCTGACTTTACAAAATAAAGTGAAATAATTTGTACCATATGGTCGGAGAACATATAAAAGAACAATTAATATACAAGAACAATTAATTTCATTCTAGAATGAATATATATATATATATATATATATATATATATATATATATCCAATACATATTTAACATTTTTAATCAATGCACATGTATAGAAAAACTACTTTCAGTTGATACTAGAGCACGTGCTTGTACCCAAACAATTTGTAACATCTGCAAACCACAAATAACATAAGCAGCTCAATTTTTAGTTGAGTATTGAAAGGTCTAAAACATATTTAATCCAAAGATAATAAATTGTTGGACACTTCACTCAAAAAAATTCTAATGGAATTCCATCCTCAATAATCCGTTCATGATCGGATTTTGACATTTTCCATTTCTTAATTTTTGATTTTTTCTTTGATTGAACTTCTATCAACTTTATGCATGCTGCACACACCAAGTGACTATATTGACAACTTATGGAATCGGGTTCATAGTCTTCGAAGTAAACAAAGTCTCCACTTTGACGAGTTTGTTTGAAAAAATAACCTTTCAGTATAATAGACCCTTTGTCATACTAAAATCCGTGATCATTATAGTCTTGTAATAATTTCATTTTTTGTTCAGTGCAACGCATCAAATAATACTTCACATTTTCATCGTTGTCAATAGGTGCAATTACAGCAAAAACATCTCTTGCACAATAAAATAAATTTAACATTTAATTATGCATATTTAAATTTATTTGTAGATCTTTAAATCATTAAAAAGTAATTCAAATGTTACCTTCTCTAACAAGATCATAAACTCGATCACCATCGGATGATATTGTAGTTTCATCTGATTCCATTTCTTCAAACATTGCAACAAACATTTTTCCCTTTGTATTTAGCTCTATATGTTTCCAATCGTTCACATACATTTTGTTTTCACAGACGTCATTGGATTTTGTGTTGTCTATGCAAACATCACAAAAACAAGAATATTTTCTTTTATCCAATGCAAACACATTTGTGGACAATTTTGTTTGAATTGAATGCAATTTTCGAGTTCCTTTTATTGTTCCAACCTCATTTCCAATTGATCTATTTACGTCTCCGATTCCAATATGCCAGAAAAACCTTTATATGGAAAATTAGAAAAATAATTTGTAAATATGATATCAAAATACAATTAAAAATAATCATTGCATGATAAATGTACAATGTTTAAAATTAGATTTCCAACATAAATTAAATTGAATGTACCTTCGCACTTCTCTTGATGGGTTAATCTCATGGCTTAGAGCATTTTTGCACCATTGAACAACTTCTTCAGCGTTCACAAGTCGACGTGCAAAGTGGTTCATTTGATATCTTCGAAGTACTCGTTTTATGCATGCTCCTGCACCGTCATGTTCTCCTTTTCCATGGCCAGTCTCAAAGAAATTCCAACAATGTTTAATGGAGGTTTTCTTATGAAGACGACACAACCAAAAGAATGATCGTGCAGATTTGAATTGACCTGCGCATCCGTCTGACCATATCCAATGTTCATTGAATGTTATTCCACGATTTTTCAATGAATCATAAATTTTTCCAAAACAATGTTGTACAAAACATGTATCATGTGTACGATCGTCACTAATATAAAAATGATATTCTTTAATGATATGTCGATTTTCACTCGTGCTTTCTATATGATCGACATTTTGTTCAGCATGTCTATATAGAATATGGACGAGCATGGAGACTTGGTCGGAGTGATAGTATTCACTCTGAATTTCTTTTTGTGGAGCAAATGTGTAGTTTTCTGCAAAATCAATCACTGACAAAATGGTTCTTGGTGGAAAAACTTCACGAGATTTTTTGAATTGCAAGTCTTGCCATCGAGCTCTATGGGAATGCATGGTGTATTTGTAAATTTCTGCTTCAAACTTTCTCAAAAATTCTATTAGAAAAATTTCGTCTTCTCGTAATTCGATTCTTTTAACACTATCTGCACCTTGAATCGATGTACTGGTATATTCATATCTCTTCCATTTCACTTTCATGTTGGATAATGATTGATCATTTATATCAATACGATATTTGTTTTGAAATTTAGTCAAATTTCCACAATCATCGCATTTTTTACCACCAACACATTTCTTTTTGTAAAATAGTTCGTCGCTTTCTCTTTCACATAGAATTTGAGATATGAATTCACGGATAGTGGAAGGAGGAGGTGAATTCTTCCATAATGTTTTACCAAAATCAATGAATGTGTCATAATATAACTCAAATTCCACATGATAATGGCAACAACAAGTGTCGCGTACGGTGATAGGTTTTACATACCATGGTTTTTGTTGAACAAAAGCACTGAGTGAAACTTGAATTTGACGATTCTCTTCTTTGAACTTGTTGAATAACTCTATTTGAGTGGTTTCCAAGAGATGTTTTTCATGTTCTTCGTATTGATTTCGTGCTATTCTTCTTCGCATCACATGTCTTGCAATGGGTGAAACACGTGAATTGTTCTTCCAATATTCATATATTATTTTTTTAACATCTTCTCCAAGTCTATCTTTGTATGGTTGCCTACAAATAGCTCTCCAACAAGCGAGTTCATCATTTACGTCTATTTGCAGTCGAAATTTTTGATGTTTGTGCAGAGTTTTTCGTGAGATTCCCAGTGCTCGTGCCATAGATGTTAGATTCAAACGATTCTCTTGAGTACTTGGTGAAACCATTGCCATTTGTATTCCTCTACGTATATTTGAAACATCTTTATCTCTAGATCTCTTAATTGACTCTATAGCACTACTCATATTTTTTATCACCTTTTCTTTTATTTTTTTATCTTTGGTTGATTTTCGAATACCCAATAGTGTCGTCGCTTCTTTTAATTTCCTTGATGATAGGAGACCTTTCAACATTTGAGCTTGAACTGTCACTTGCTCAGTTTTGAAAAACATTTCCAAAATTTTATCGACACGATATCGTATAACATAGTTAGGTTTTTTATCTCCATATGTGTGAGTGTCTACATTTTTAACATCTCATTATCGATAGTGATTTCATCTGTACATATTCGAAAAAATAGTACATATTCAATAAATAACTAAATTAATAAATATGTCAATAAATATTAGGAAAATTTTAAATATATCAATAGATCATAATATTTACATTTACATACCCGATTCAATTTCTGCTTGAGGTTGATTTTCTTCTTCAATATTTTGAGGAGTATCTCCGTCTGTTTACATTAAACAAAATATTTTTCAAACTAGTTCATCAAATAAAAATTAAGCTTCACATTCTACATTGGGAAAACTTTAAAAATATATCAATAGATCATAATATTTACATTTACATACCTGCTTCAATTTCTGCTTGAGGTCGATTTTCTTCTTCAATATTTTGAGGAATATCTCTATCTGTATACATCAAACAAAATATTTTTCAAACTAGTTCATCAAATAAAAATTAAGCTTCACATTTTACATTAGGAAAATTTTAAATATATATCAATAGATCATGTAATATTTACATTTACATACCTACTTCAATTTCTGCTTGAGGTTGATTTTCCTCTTCAATATTTGAGAGAGCTTATAACTTTATTTTGCGATATTGTCTCGTCTCTTCTCTACGTTCCTCAGGCTTTCTTTTTCGATCATATTTTCTCACACAAGTTCTTCGATTTCCCATGATAATAGGGTATGAGGTTCAAAAAATTTCCTTCAAAAAATTAGACAATAACTCAATAACAAACAATATCACAAAAGATTTAATTTAAAAAAATCTTTTCTAAAAAATACGTAATCCAATCCAAAACACGTACATACCTCTAAGAAAAATCACACCGCCTCCAAGAAATGTCTTCCAAAAAAATTCTTTAAATCCAAAATGTGAAGAAAAATTTTTGAACAAAGAAGCTCAAAAGATTTATTTCAACACAAAACATGTACATACCTCCAAGAAAAATCACGTCGCCTCCAAAAAATGTCTTCCAAAAAATTTCTTTAAACTCAAACTTTGAACCTCCAAGAAAAATCACGCCGCCTCCAGAAAATGTCTTCCAAAAAAAATTTTTAAACCCAAACTTTGAAGAAAAGTTTTTGAATTCAAACCAAGTTGTAAAATGAAATGAAGTGCGAAATGTGCGAAAATTGTGAATCATTTCGCGGCAATTTATATTGACGCGAAATATGTGTTTTGTAGCGGGCTCCACAAAAATTTCCGGCCGACGGAGAATTGCACAATAGTTCGGCCGAACTTTTGATAAGAAGTTCAGCCGAACTATTAAGACGTTAGTTTTAGTGGCTCGTAAGCGGAAAACATAGTTCGGCCAAACTGTCACTAATAGTTCGGCCGAACTAACGCGTCACCGATTACGCAGAACCAAGCTCTGAAAACGGTTCTGCAACTTTGGACTGATTAAACTCCATGAAAACTTGTTAATTAACTGTCGGAACCAAGACAAGCATTTTCAGAATTGAATCTGCTTTCAGGAAATATAAATTTTATGGAATTTCGTAAACGTTTATTAATTTTAATTATTTTTCTAATAAAATGAGTGCAAACAATTATTGAGGGTCATCGTGATTCAGTGAAATCAAAATTTTGTGTCTCCCAAAATACATTGTAACAAAAATTGAAAAAATTATGGGGCATTACATTGGTCCGTTGACTCTAATGGGTAGCTTTTAGATTTTTAGTTTATAACTTATATGTTAAGAAATTTGTTGCCACGTGAAACATATCAAAAATACGCAGTTTTTCGTATTGGACCAGTTCAAAAAATTCTAGTAATTATGATATGCATCCATTGGCTTTGTAAATATGACGAAACCAAAATAGACTCTGTCTAGATTGTTGTAACACATTTTGTTTTTTCAAAAGCACAAATTTTCAATGAATACAACGTTGCCACATAACATGACTTCTTATGAATTCTTTGATTGTTAAGAAACACACACTCAAAGAAACGCTAAGTTGACATATCAAATATGCATAAAAAAATTTCAAAAAATAAGTAATAGAAAGCTAAAAAAATTTCTCACAACTTTTATTTTTACCGCAAAATGAAATTCTACACAGAAAAATTGTTATAGTTTGCAGAAAGTTGAAGAACCGAAAAAAATGAAAATTTTTTCTCAAAAAAGGGCAAAAAGTGTAACCCAGCTTCACATTTTCCCCCAAGTTTCTCTGAGAACTCCTGACCTCCAACATCTTCTTCATTAATTTTTAAAAGTTCTATAGAGGCTAATTTTGGAAAACTTACATACCTTATCTTGTGGAAGAAATTGCGTCAATTTGCCCACTTGGATGTTTGAACTTGTGAACAGCGTCTAAAACATCCTTTTTTGGTACTGTCCACCCGTGTTTATTTTTCTTCAATGGTTCATCTCTTTTGGTCCATTCTTGTGTGCATTCTGACAAATTTGCATGTTCTCTAGCAAATTATTTCATAACTTTCTTATTATAAGGCGCATGAGGTTCCGGCAACTTATACATCAGCCTCACGTCTTCCGTGGAGAATTACCTGATTAGCTCTTCAGATGGAGTTTTAAATTGCCTGTCTGAAATATCAGTGCTGTCCAGTACCCATTTCACCATGTCTATATATGGGAGAATCCTTGGCCTTGCCGCTATTCTATGTAGAAATGAGCAAGCCAGTTCTCTAAGGGTTGCCTCAGACGTATTACTGGAACCTGCTGTAGCTACAACTTTCATCACCACAAGATTTTCTTCCTCTAACAGATTATACATTCCTTTCCAAGTGGATATACCGGCATCCTTATTACAAGCGTTGTCTGCATACAGCGAAGCCATTTCTTTGTTTTTAGAACTCGAGCTCTTCCCCTTCTTACCCATAGTGTTTCGTGAAAGCTTTGTATAGACGTTTGCTCCTTCGTGCCTGCGTTTTACGAATAAATGAGAGTAATGACATAAGAAAGGTGATGAGACTGTTTTAAATGTGAAAGCGGATGAAATATAATATTTTAATCGTGAAACGACTTTCAATCCAAACACAATCTCATTTACCATTAATAATCAATCCAATCATTTAATTTAATCATTAAAGCGCATAACAGATTTGATATATGGGAAGATTGCCTTTGGACAACGTGCCTACATGAATCTGCGACATTGTGATCTGCGATTTGCAGCGCAATATCGCAATATCGCAATGTCGCAATATCACAATATTGTAAAATGAAGCTGCCGCAGTTATGTAAAATAACGCAAAAGCGGAAATTGCGCAATAGCGCAAAAGCGCATATCGCAAATCTCGCAAAAGCGCAAAATTAAAAATAGCGCAAAAGGTATTTATTAATGACTTATGTTTTCTGCGCTATGCGATCTGCGATCAATACGTTTATTGTATAGGCTTTTGGGATCACATTATCGCAAAAGCGCAACAGCGCAAAATCACATTTTCAGTTTTATAAAGGATATATATCATTTTGCGATGGGTGCGGTATTTTGTTTAAAGAACAATTTTATTGTAATCTATCATAAACTTAAGTTTTTCATAATTTTCTTTCTAAGGGATTTCTCTAAGTTTATGATAGAAAGTTTTATTTAAAAAGGAAAACAAATCCTAATTGATTTTTTTTTTTTGATTTTTAACTAAGGGTCCCCATTTATTTAGTATTATTACTAATATTAAATAAAAGGGGGGTTGTTGCTGGTCACAACAATTGGCGATTCACTGAAAGAAACAGTTATCTCTAAAAAAATAAAATGAACACTATATCTTTAGTAAGTAAATATTTTCAAAGATAATGAAAACTATCTTAGGATAATTCAAATAAAATGTAACTATGAAAAAAAAGGAAATAAAAATCATTTCATAATTTCTTTCTAATTCCTTAAGAATAAAAACATTTTGGGTTATCTCAAGCTTTGATTGGTGTTAATAATGAAGTAAGTGGTTCTCTCCAAGTTTTGGTTTTATAATATACTCTATTGTCATAGGTATTACCTCTGCTGCCAGCAAACGTTCATAGTCTCGACAGGGTTACCTTTAAACCATTAACCATTCATTGTCCCATCCAACTAAAAGTATGACTTTTTAAAAGATAAATTCATAAGACCTATTATCTCATGTTTTTGTCTTTTACTTATTTTTTGTTTTAAGAGCCATTGTTCTGGTTTGGTAGCCAGTTAATAACAATGCCATTCACTAGTTATAATTAAACTGAACAAGTTGGCTCGTGATGAGACCCCTTGTCTTACATTTATAAGCCATTACCCTGTTTTGGTATGCAGTATTGGTAATGTCAGTTTTATTACTCTTTATGAACATGGTAAGTCAGCTCATAATGAGATCTCTTATCTCTTAAATTTTCAAATTTCTTAGAATTACATTCTAAAAAATCACAACTTAAATGGATGGGGTGAGATAGTTTTATCCTTAAGAATCAATGGATGACAATTTTCAGAGTTTTTGTTTGAGTTCCAAAACTTTGAAAAAATCTTTACTTTGATAGATAACCTTTCTCTACTTAATAAACTTATGATGATTTACATTGTTCTCAAGTTTTCAAAATATCATGCAAATGATTGAAATAATCTTTCAAAGTTTAACATCTTATTTTAAACTATTCAAAAACTGTGATCATTACTTTAAAAATTCTTATTTACACAAAATAAATATTTATAATATCCTTCTGAAGAAATTTTCTTAAATAGTAAACAGTCAATCAGAGACTCATTAACAACCTTTATTTGCAAAAACAAAAACAATCAAAATTCTGCAGAAAGGAATATGTACAGTTTAAGAAGGGGTTACCTCCTTATGAAAATAATTTCTTCAAGATAAGCCCATTTATAGGAAGAGATTCTATCTTACCTGTTAGATCTTGGAGTATGAATGTATTTGAGCCTATCTTCTCAACGATCTGAAATGGTCCAAGCCACATTTTCTGAAATTTGGTATGTTTACCTTTTTCTTCGTGTGCTTTATCCCATTTCAGAACAAGATCACCAATTGACAAAATTTTTGAGCTGGTAGAACTTGCATCAAAAGAAGATTTTACAAGTTGTTGATGTTTTTCATGAGTAATTTTTGCTTTATTCCTATCTTCTTCTAGTTTAAGGATTTGATCATATCTCAATTGAATGGATGAAGAAGGATTTTCTTCAATAAATTTCACTAGGGCTAATGATGGAAGAGTTAAATTTGATGGTATCACAACTTCTTTTCCATAAACCAGATTGAAAGGTGAAGTCCCTATTGAAGCTTTTTCAGTGATACGATCAGCCCATAACGCAAAGATTAAAGATTTGTGCCAATTCTTTTGATTTTGATCAACGGTCATTTTAATGATTTTGATAAGGTTTTTATTAGTGGATTCAGCCAAACCATTACCTTGTGGATAATAATTTGCTGAATATTTTAATTTAAAACCTCTTTTGACTGCAAATTCAATTAAACTATTTCCAGAGAAGTAAGATGCATTATCAAAGACAAGAGCTTGAGGTACACCAAACCTAGTTATGATGAATTGATCTATGAAATCAATAATTGCATCAGAATTGGCTACCTTCAATGGGATTGCCTCTACCCATTTTGTAAAGTAATCAGTTGCAGTAAGGATGTACTTGTGCTGTTTGGAAGAATGAGGTACTATCTCACCAATAATGTCAAGCCCCCATTGTTCGAATGGTTGCTCAATAGTCACTGGTTGCAAAGGAAAAGATGGTTTCCTTTGTCTTCCACTTGCAGTTTGACAAATTCTGCACTTCCTTACATAATCATGCATATCTTTAAAAAGGGTAGGCCAGTAATAACCAGCACGAATTATTTTGTGAGTTGTGGTATCGCCTCCAAAATGACCTCCTGCTGGTCCATCATGCAATTCCTGCAAAACCTTTTCAGCTTCAGTCTTTTCAAGACATCTTAATAAAATTGAATCATAATTTTTTCTAAATAACACATTATCAATGATCTAATATTTAATAGCCTTTAACCTTAAAGTGCGTTTACTCTTATAGCTGAGATTAGAAGGAGCATACCCATTTTTCAAGTAATAGATAAGATCAGCATACTGAGATCCGGAATCTGTAACATTTATCTGACTTACTTGAATATCTTGATTTGAATCTTGATTTTCTGGTATGTTATGAGCTTCTGCCATTAATTTGCAAAAACCTTGTCCTCTAACAATCTTAGCTGGTTTAATATAAATATCATATTCTTGCAAGGCTATTACCCAGTTAGCTCTCTTTTCTCCTACTTCTTTTTGAATTAATAATTGTCTCACTACAGAGAATGGGACAATGATTTTTGTATGTGTTTTCAAGAGAAAAGGTCTAAAATGTTTGATTGATTTAAACACAGCAAAGGCTTGTTTTTCAACATCGGAATAATTAAGCTAAGCTCCCTGCAGATTTGAACTAAAGAAAGAAATTGGTGCTTCGATTTCTTGATCATTGAGTTGTGTTAGAATGGCTGCGTAGGATGTTTCGGTGGCTAGAGTATACAAAGTAAAATCTTTAGAAAAATTTGGGGTATTCAACGCTGGTGCATTAATGATCGCTTGTTTGATTGCTTCAAAAGCTTCTTTCTCTTTATGCGTCCATTTGAATACTGAATTCTTCTTGATCATATTTTGCATAGGTAAAACAATAAAAGAAAAATCAGGAATAAATCTTTTAACAAAATTAATCTGTCCAATAAATGATTGCATGGATTTTTTGTTATGGGGTAAAGAAATATCGGAAATTTCTTTCACTCTATCTGGATCAATATATATACCATCTTTTGACACAAAAAATCCTAAAAGTTTCCCTTCATCTAAAGCAAAGAAATATTTTTTTGGATTTAAGGAGACACCAAACCTTCTACATCTTTCAAATATTTGTTTCAAATCATGTAGATGATTGGCTCTCTTTTTTGAAAATATTGTTATGTCATCAAGATAAACAACAACTGATTTATTGATCAAACCTTTGAATGCTATGTCCATAGCTCTTTGAAAAGTTTCTCCTTCATTTATTAGACCAAAAGGCATTTTCTGATAAGCATAAGTTCCCCATTTTGTTCTGAAAGTTGTTTCCAATCTGTCATCTAGATGAACCAAAACTTGATTATAGCCCGAAAATCCATCAAGAAAAGACATAAGCTAAGAACTAGCTACCTTTTGAAGTATCTGTTCCATGGTTGGCAATGAGAAATTTTCTTTTAAACATGCCTTGTTTAAATTCTGAAATCAATACAGATTCTTATATCACCATTCTTCTTCCTTACACGTGCCATATTGGAAACCCAATTAGAGTGCCTGACTGGAAAAATGATTTTGGATTTTAAAAGTTTATTAAGTTCTGATTTGATTTGACTTTCGAGATTTGGATGGATCTTTCTCAACTTCTGTTGAACAGGTTTAATATCAGGAAGCATTGGAATTGTGTGTTGAATAACTGAAGTATCATACGTTTTTAAATCATCATAATTCCAAGCAAAAATGTTTTTATACTTGTTCATAAGTTTAATGAACGCATTCCTTTCCTCTGGTGTTAAATTGAGTCCTAAGTTAACGTTTTGAGGTTTAGAATCAGAACCAAGATTTACTAATTCAAACTTCAAAGTGGAACTTTGAAGTTTAGTATTAGTGACTTTCTTGAATCTGTCTTTAATGTCATATAAATCCTCTAATTTAACAACAGATTTTGGAATGGGGTTTTCATTACCTTTTGAAGCAATTTGTAAAGCATGATCATCTTCGTCAATAATTTTCTCATCATATGATTTCTCTGAGGTCATGAAATTTAGAATATCTTGATCATGATAGAATACTCTCCAGTTTGTAACATTATCTGGGACAGATGGACGAAAAATCAATTCTACAGAAAACCTAGCAGGACTGCAATATTCAGCAGGTAGGAGTTTAGATGCAACATTAGCTAACAAGTCAGCTGATGTATTCTGATTCCTAGGAATAGGAGAAATATTGAATGCTAAAAAATGAGTGGTGAGATCTTGTACTAGGGTTTGATAGTGTTTAAGATGTCCTGAAAGGCAATGAATAGTATTCCTAACTTGTTTTATAACAATTTCGAAATCACCAAAGACTTTCAAGTATTTAACATCTAACCCTATAGCTTTATAAAGTCCTTGAACCAAGGCTTCATATTCTGCGGTATTGTTAGTACACTCAAATTCTAACCTACATGATAGCATGGTTTTCTCTCCATCTGGATCAATTAAGATGCATCCAGCTCCAGCTCCATCACTAGACTTCGATCCATCAAAATATAACGACCAAAATAAAGGTTTGTCTATTGGCTTATCTACAATTCTATCAGAAATATTTACAATTCTGGAAGAATCGGATTGTGAAAAATTTTCTATCTGAGAAACAAAATTATTTACAGAAAAATGTGATTGAGGAGCTTCGAAGTTTCCAAGAAATGATTCAGCAGAATAACTTCCAAGAATATTGTTGTTGAATGCCACAGGCTCATTAGGTTGTTCGAATTCAGTGACAGTGTGCGTCATATGTTTTTCTCGTTCAATTTTAATTTGATTTGGTTTCCCTTTATAGGGAAGCCACATATGCGAATAATCAGTCGAGATATAACCATTAAGTTTCGCAGACCAGTCCCTGCTCAAGATTAATCCATAGAATTCAGGAATATCAGCAATCAAAATATCAATTCTTTGGACAATCCTAGGATCGGAAGCTAATCTGATAGTGACTGAATTGATTTCTCCTACAACTTGAAATTTAGAGCGATCCAATTGGACGATATGAACTGCTGATTTCTGTGGTTCAATATTCAATTTGGCACAGACAGAAGTAGACATTATATTGGAGGAAGCTCCAGAATCAATCAAACAATTGTGCAGATTTTTATTGTACATCTCATAAATCAAAAGAAAAGGAGGAGTTTGAGAATTTGACTTTTCTCCAATGAGCACTGTATCAGTAGCATCTACCTTATACGGTGGCTTACCAGATCCTCTAGCTGCTTTCGCAACTACACCACTTGGTAAAGGAGCGATTGGTGTATCGTTTAATTCTTTCAATAGCAACTTTTGCTGGTGTTTTAGTTTGCTGAGTTCATGTAAGGAAATGTTGGCTTTGATATTTTTCATGTCTTCGACAATGTTGTATTCCATAGGATCTGACACCACTAAAGTCTTTGTTGTTGATGTAGGAGGATTAGAAGAGGATGGCTGATTTTGAGTAGGTAATGGAGAAGTTTTCTTTACAGGGGATTTGTCTTTGGTACTTGGAGTTATAATTTTCTTTTTAGGAACTGTTTGCACTGGTTCCGCTATAGATTTACTCCTAGTACTTACAGGCATAGCTTCTTCACTATCAGAATTAGGGAGAATAAAATCCCACATTCCATTCAATTCAGCTATTTCTTCATTCTCATCTTCTTCATCTGATACTAGAGATGTATCTTCTTCTTCTTCCTCTTCCTCTGATTCTGCATTAGAGATTGTATTAGGAGGTTTAGATTCAACTTGGTTTCTTCTGAAATTTCGGAATGGTTTCTTGGTAGAAGTTTCAGCTACTTGTTTTTTAATTTCAACCATTTCATTTGACATGGTTTTAAGAACTTTCTGTAAACCTTCCATGTCGTATGGATCTTTGGCCTTTTTCTTTGAATCATCTTTGAAGTTGACTTTCTTTGATTTCCTTTCCTCGATAGCATTTTTATTTTCCAGAGACGTAATTCGTTTTTCCAATGAAATAGCTTCTTTCATATTCTCAGCTAATGTAGGCTTTGCAGCTCTGTCCACGAAAATTGCTATGTTTGAGGGTAAGGCAGTTATGTACCATTCAATTCTGACTTGTTCACTGGGCTGTGAATCTGTGTGAATTTTGTTCAAGAGTTTGTTGAATCTAGCATTGAATTCTTTAATGGGTTCCTTGGGTTCTATCTTCAAATTTGAGAGGTCATTGACTAAAGTTGCTATTGATCGGTCATCTCCAAATTTGGTTAAAAAATGATCTGCAAAAATGTCCCAACTTGTTATGGATCCTGATGGTAATGAAAAGTACCATGATCTTGCTACTCCCTGGAGAGTATAAGGGAATAATCTAACTACAACATCTTCATGTATGACTCCATTCAAATTAATATCCAGCATAAATTTATTGATATGTTCTTCAGCTTGAATGTTAAGATATGGGCTAAACTTTGGAAGCCATTTTCCAGGATTGTCTGGTAAATCATGTAAAGGTGCAGCCATGTTGACTGCCCCTGGAGTAGACCATGGTATTTGTGCCATTATTGGAACAACTATTGGAGGGATAGTAGAAATTAGTGGTGTTTGAATAGAAATTGTTGGAATAGATGATGTTGAGATTAATGATGATTGAGGAGATGATATTTGTGTAGATGATGATTGAGAAGATGATGTGGAAACAACCGTACTTTGTTGAGAAGGGATTTCGGAAACAGGTATTTGAATATTGGATGTTGAACTTATATCACTTACTGATTCTGATTGAGTTTTTCTTGTCTTGACTCTACTAGGTAAAGGGAATTCTTTCGGAGAAATACCAAGTTTTTCACTTTGAAGCCTAGTAAGAGGTTTCGAAGAAACAAATTTTGAAGTTACACTACCTTTAGATATTTTAGACTCTTCTAGAGATAATGAGAATCCTTTCAATTTATGAATTAAATCTTGAACTTCAGGAGACTCAGGATTTTGATTGTCTGAATGTTTTGAGATTTTGGTAGTGGGTGTATGAATATTCTTCGCAATTTCTTCTATAGGATTTTGTATTTTAGAAGAAATTGAAGAAGTTGATGAGGGTTTTTTGCTCTCAGAATGGCTTGTGGATAAAGATTTACTTGCCATTCATAGCTCAGGCCCTCCTTCTAGCGCCAAAAATGTTGAAGCCTAGAAAATCTCTGCTTCAAACATCGGGGAAAACCACCCGGTCGGGACCTTAAGACAACTCCTTTTCCGTTTGGTATGGTGGCTTCGACTGGATTTAAAGGACCAGTTTCCTTATAACTAAATGGATTGGTTTGGATGGGTGGAAATGGGACTAAATTAACTGAAATAAAACTATCTAATTTAAACTAAATACTGGTAAAGAAATTCTAACACTAACCCAGGTAATTATATGTGAATACAACTTAATATTGTTCCAATTTAACAATAACCATGAAAATGTATTATTATTTAAATTGAAATGTGCAGAAACAAATAAAGATAACTCTGTTTAAGAAATTAAACAGAGTTGTATTAGCATATTGCATTCATCATTGTATACCATCTATATATACTTATGAAAGATAGCGTTTCAATTATACTCAGAAATGATATATAAAAGGAAGAGTTGTGAAAATAAATATATATAAATGATAGCAATTTTAAAGCGAATATCATAAAACAGAAGAAATCAACAGTGAAAGGATAGAAATACCTCATTCATCTTGAAGACTTTCAAATGCAATGTGATACTCTAATCCAGTAACTCTGATGCAAAATCAAATTCCAAGGTACAGAAATGCAACACTTCAAAGCTAATTCCGCATGAAAATCACCAGATGTGATCCTTTTTAAAAATATATAAGACAATGGAGTACAGAAATGCAATCTCCAAGTCAAGAATATTAAGATCCAGGACCCTTCTCTAAATGCATGAGAAGGGTTTAAATACTACTTAACTAAATCTAAAAATAGTCTTATTACAAAAATTAAGGATTCGGTTCAATGACCGTCCTTTTCCTATACTAAAATACAGTACAATTAAAACTAAATCTAACTATCTATGAACTTGTTCTTTAAACTTGCAGGTATCTAGCATAGTTTTGAGAAGATGCGGTTGACCAACTTCATAATTCAACTGTCCTGAAAAGACAGAGTCGGCAAGCGTAGGATAAATCTTCTCTGTAGCATTGATAATACAATTAAGCGCATTGTGCTGACTGTGTGGCTTCACCAAGTACATCCAGTATGAGTCCCAATTCAATCTCGTCAGCCCTTGAGTTGATTTTGCTCTTTCTTCTGCCTTTTGTCTCCATTCTGTTTGTAGTTGATGTGCCTGTGGGAGATATCCTGGAACAGTTTTTGGAATCAAATTAGCTTTGTGTAAATTCTCATTTACACAATCAGTAAGAGTGTTTTCCGCTATAGCTGCCTCCTCTGCTGCCTTTTCTGCCCTTCTAATTTGTGCATCCCAGTTATTGGAGTTTTTTGCTCTGTTATCAATTTTGTAATTTCATCTTGATTTTGCTTCACCATTTTCTCATATCATACTTCTAGCCAAAGTAGTTTCTTTTTATCGATTTGTCCTTTCGCAGTAGTTTTCCTCTGTTCCGAACACGCTCCTCATATTTTTCTTTGCTCAGCATTAAGTGCCTTGAATTTGTTCAATGTTTCCTTATTTTGTCTTATAGTTATTTCAAGTCTCTTCGACTCCCGTCTTTTCTCAAGAAGAGGTTTATGTTTCTCTGAGAACTCCTGACCTCCAACAACTTCTTCATTAATTTTTAAAAGTTCTATAGAGGCTAATTTTGGAAAACTTACATACCTTATCTTGTGGAAGGAACTGCGTCGATTTGCCCACTTGGATGTTTGAACTTGTGAACAGCGTCTAAAACATCCTTTTTTGGTACTGTCCACTCGTGTTTATTTTTCTTCAATGGTTCATCTCTTTTGGTCCATTCTTGTGTGCATTCTAACAAATTTACATTTTCTTTGGCAAATTCTTTCATAACTTGCTTATTATAAGGCGCATGAGGTTCCGGCAACTTATACATCAGCCTCACGTCTTCCATGGAGAATGACCCGATTAGCTCTTCAGATGGAGTTTTAAATTTCCTGTCTGAAATATCAGTGCTGTCCAGTACCCATTTCACCATGTCTGTATATGGGAGAATCCTTGGCCTTGCCGCTATTCTATGCAGAAATGAGCAAGCCAGTTCTCTAAGCGTTGCCTTAGACGTATTACTGGAACCTGCTGTAGCTACAACTTTCATCACCACAGGATTTTATTCCTCTAACAGATTATACATTCCTTCCCAAGTGGATATACCGGCATCCTTATTACAAGCGGTGTCTACATACAGTGAAGCCATTTCTTTGTTTTCAGAACTCGAGCTCTTCTCCTTCTTACCCATAGTGTTTCGTGAAAGCTTTGTATAGATGTTTGCTCCTTCGTGCCTACATTTTAAGAATAAATGAGAGTAATGACATAAGAAAGGTGATGAGACTGTTTTAAATGTGAAAGCGGATGAAATATAATATTTTAATCGTGAAATGACTTTCAATCCAAACACAATCTCATTTACCATTAATAATCAATCCAATCATTTAATTTAATCATTAAAGCGCATAACAGATTTGATATATGGGAAGATTTCCTTTGGACAACGCGCCTACATGAATCTGCGACATTGCGATCTGCGATTTGCAGCGCAATATTGCAATATCGCAATATTGTAAAATGAAGCCGCCGCAGTTATGTAAAATAGCGCAAAAGTAGAAATTGCGCAATAGCGCAAAAGCGCATATCGCAAATCTCGCAAAAGTGCAAAATTAAAAATAGCGCAAAAGGTATTTATTAATAACTTATGTTTTCTGCGCTATGCGATCTGCGATCAATACGTTTATTGTATAGGCTTTTGGGATCGCATTATCGCAAAAGCACAACAGCGCAAAATCGCATTTTCAGTTTTATAAAGGATATATATCATTTTGCGATGGGTGCAGTATTTTGTTTAAAGAACAATTTTATTGTAATCTATCATAAACTTAAGTGTTTCATAATGTTCTTTCTAAGGGATTTCTCTAAGTTTATGATAGAAAGTTTTATTTAAAAAGGAAAACAAATCCTAATTGATTTTTTTTTGGATTTTTAACTAAGGGTCCCCATTTATTTAGTATTATTACTAATATTAAATAAAAGGGGGGTTGTTGCTGGTCACAACAGGTTCTCAAATATTTTTTTTGGTCTCATGCTCATGATGCTTGATAGGTACTTCTAATTGGGTATGTCTGAAGCCCTCTAGTATTGATAATTTTGGTGCAACATTCTTTCTTAGCTTTCAGATTGTTAGTTTGGCATTGTCTCAGAGTGTCGACATTGTGAGTTGGGCTTTTTTTTTTCCATGGGCGATTTTTAGTTTAGATTGTTATTGCACTTGGGCTCTTTTCCAGTGTTGGGGCTATGTCTTGGTATTTTTTGTCTAGTTCTATCTATATCATATTTATTCCTATTTTGGGTTGTTGTTATCTACCCCACTTGAGTAGTGTCGAGCCTCTTTGGAAATTTACCTCCCTATCCCACAATTGTATGTTTGTATGTCTTATTATTATCAATTCCCCTCTATTAGATAGTATTGTGTTTAACATAAAAGAATTTTCAATTTTTCCATATGCAACACTAGCACATGAGGAGTGAGAGTGGGGTGGGGGGGTGAGGCCAATGCGACATCCCTTGGTTAAAATTTTCTTTAATGTAAGTAAATTGTAAGTATTTTAAATGGATAAGAGAGGGACACAAATTTAATTTCTTAAGGAAGGAGGTGGCTTGAGGAAAACTTTGTTTTAAATACTATTCCTTGGTTGGTTGAGTGGTTTTTAATGGGATAACTATGCATTAATTTAAATGAAAACATGAGAACATGCCATGTGCCCTTTGTCTGGGAAAACAAGCAAGAATATGAAAAAAATTTATTAGCAACATGGGTTTTGTTATATACAGTAGGTTTTTGTGTAATCATGGAGGGCAAAAAGATTTAGAAAACATCATTTGAATTGAAAATGGGTTTGGAATCTCTCCCACAGAGGAGGGAGGGAAGAATCTAGATGCATTGATACACTGGATCTTTCATGCATGCAATAGGAAGTGGAAGAGTAAGAGAGGAAGAAGAGTTCCTGGGAGCACGTAATGGTAGTAAGAGTGCTAAATAAAACTATAAAACACCAGATGATGAACCCTCCTCAAGGCTTACTAGGTATGAGCATCATAGAGAACAAGTTGCTTGACTAAAGGTTGAATAAACAATTAGAAGCTTGTGGATAGATGAACCTAATTAATTGGTAAGATTCATACAGGTGCTTGTGAGGTCGATGAACCCCCTGGAGAGTGATTTCTTTTCCATTAACAACTTATCCACTGATGAACCTTCTTGAAAGTGGTTTCTCTTCTCTTGAGAGAAATCTAGAGTTCTCTGTATTGTGAAATGTTGGCATGACTTTGAATATGCTTGAAAAATGTGATTGTTAATGAGAATATTTGTTGGATGAAGGAAACATAGCCTTGTGACATCCTATTTCAGCTCTTTTGGTTGGTTGAAATCCCTCCGAAGCACCCCACCTCAAGCTTTGGAATCTAGATTGGGGGTGACAGTTGCAAGTAAGGCTTGGTTGTAACTATCTATGGTTGGGTGGAGAGTTTTATTATGAATATTATATGATAGAACCTCCAATTCATACGATAAGTGAATGATTTAACTGTTGTAATTTAAATGTATGACATATGGTCACTCTGTTGGCTTCATGACTATAGTGATGTTCATTTAATGTTCAAATGTGTGGTTTATGCGTAGAATTAAAATTGGTTTGAATGTGATGACTATAAGCTTGTAATAATATCAACATTGAACCCAAATGTATGGTTTATGCTTCTAATTAAAATTGGGAAGGAGACTTCCTATTTATATGTGGAATGTTGATCTCCTTGTAGTATTCTTGGATATTGTATGCTTTTAGTTTTTTATATGCTTTGTTGTATGCTTATTTTCCTGTCAAAAGAGACATGTAGATATCTCGAATGAGGTCAAATTGTTTCATGTTACTCGTTAAGCATCAAACAAAACACAAAGCTCTATGACATGAATGGACAAGTCCCCGTACTATGTCTTACATTTTAGCCATCGAGAACCCATTGGAATGGTAACCCTACTGTAAGAGCGATAACACCAAAACATGCCTCATAAAAATTAATGGTGATGGTTTATTTCTAGTGCAAGTCGAACGATTACAAAACCATCGTAGTTGAGCCATAGTTGAGTTATTTCTCAAATGGCTCATAATGCGAAAAAAGGGGGAAAACCTAAGACTATAACCCTTGGCATCTTTAATTTCTTGCATTAGGACTTTACTATTGACTGAAGTATCAACCCAAAATACTCCCAGGCTCATGTTTCGGGACAGAGAAATAGATGTCAAATGTCGTTCACAGACTCTGTCATATGTTGGAAATATCAAAGGAAATGCTCTCAGCTGAAATGGTGAGGTGGAAAGGAATTTCTCACCAATAATGGTTCTCGACGAGAACCCACCTTGAAATAAATGCAGCAGGAATCAACATCATTGAAGGAGGAGTTCTCAGTGGTATGGTTATTTTAAATAATTGGTCTTGAAGGAAATTCTCGGTGGTAAAGGAGATCTCAGTGATATAGTTCTCAGTGAGAATTTGTCTTAAAGTAAACTCCTCAGAAGGAAGGGCATTGGTGGAGGAGGATTATCAGTGAGGAATTAGTTCCAAGATGATGTAGCATATGAGGGACCCACACCACTGACCCTTAAGCATGGATTTTGTTTATTCAGTGGAGTCATGTGGAATGTGGCAGGTTAAGGAAATACAATCATGAATGGGTTGGTAAAAGGTACACCAATGCTAAGTGGCATGGAAGCTAGTGAGGATAGCCACGTGGGTGTGATGAGATTACTACGTAGGAATCATGTGGAAAATTTATGATGTGGAATTAACTGATTAAATAAATATTTAAATGGTCATATCTCTCAATCTAAGGGGCCATATTATGATCAGGTCCTCAAAATTATGCTCAAAAATGAAATTTTTCAAAATGTTGTGGAAAAAAAATGACCGCATAGATCTTGTTGCTCTGAATCCAGCGCAACTCATTTCACAGAGAACTGACAGTGTATGCTCCGAGAACATGCTCTATACGATTTGTCAAAAAACAAACTTTTAGAAAAAAAAAAAAGTTAAGGGAAAACCCAGTTAGAAGTCTGTACTATTCATTGGGCATGCCTGTGTGGCAGGTTGATTGTTTAATGAATTTCCTTAATGAATGAGGTTGTGCCAAGTGGCACGTTGTCATTTTTTTATTTGGCATGTTTTGATTGGGGGTTATGGAGGCCAATCATAGGTTTCCATGTGGCCTAGCTAGGGGCCACCACATGGCCACCTAAGGGCCACCAAAATAGGGTTAAGGTCCAAGTAGAGCAGGCACGGGTCGAACATGTGACCTCCAAGCATCCAACATAAGTCGTTACCACTGCACGATATCAATGTTTCTTAACATATTATGGGTTTAACATTGTTTTATTATGTTATGGTTTTCATAATGGGGGTGGGGGTCATTGGGCATTTTAACTTTCCAATAACTTCGTCTGGAATTTAAGGCATCATTTGGCATTTTAATTGTCCAATAATTTTGCCTAGAATTTCATAAAATTGTCACCCAGTTAGTCAAAAAAGGTGTGAAATAGTTGGATGATGCCAGATTTGGTGGAATTTGTGGAGCTATTAGTGCCAAAACATGGGGAAGCCATAACTTGTTCAATTTTTTACTGAATTTGAAGCAGAAGGAGGCTATACAGGAGTCTTTTGGGCCACTGGAACATGTTTCAGAGTTGTTTGAGCATTGTAAATGTATGTAATCACACTTTTGAGCATAATAGAAGAGGGCGAAGCCATTGGAAGTTGGACCAAGGAGACGTAGCTCATGTGGTGTGAAATCCTTCATCATGTGTTGTCGTGTTACTGTTTATGGTGATGTGCATTTTTTATAGATACTATTGTTCAATGTTTTTTTCATGTTGATGTTCTCCATAAATTCACATAAAAACACACAAAAAATCATGGTTAACTTGCAATTTACCTCATAATCCTCAAGTACTTTGTTTATATTCTGAATTGGAATTTAGCACAACAAACATTAATTTTTCTGATTCATATCAATTTGGTATCAGAGCACTAGGTTTACTTGTGCAAGGAGGATTAATTGTTTTGGAAGTTTTTACAAGGTTGAATCTCAAGAGTGGAGAACACAAGCTTGTGGGAGAAAGTTCTCAAGTTGGAGCAAGGAGAAGGATGGCACAATTTCCACAACATCCACCAGGAGATTCACCTCCTGTGGTACCTAAGTCTTCAATAAGAATTTCTCACGAAGGAGGAAATGGTAACATGAAAGAGGATGAGAAGGATTGTAGGAAGGATTTCTTTGACATGACAGAGATGGTTAAATTCCTCTATGAAGAGAGGAATACAAGGTTGCAGGGTGAAACCACTAGGCCTCCAAGAGGATAGGTTTCTCTAGGTGGAAGAGGTAATGGAAATGGTAATGATTCACCATCTACCCCACCATCATCCTCACCACCATATTCACCTTCATCTTCATCCTCTTCCACTAATACAACCCTTACTCATACTCATCAACATACCTCAAAAGCAATTGGTAAAACACCCTTGTTAAATCTTGATATTAAATTTAAGTTTCCTATGTATAATGGTGAAGTGAATGTAGAGAAGCTCGAAAATTTGGTTTGTTTGTTGGAGGTCTATTGTAGAATTCAAAACCTTCAAGATGATGACACAAAGATTCAGCTAGCTTCCTTGAGACTGGACGGTGCACCACTAATATGGTAGGAAACCAAGAGACAAGAAGAGATGAAAAACCATGGTAAGATTTCAATCT
Source organism: Pinus albicaulis (assembly GCA_034641835.2). Taxonomy (NCBI): domain Eukaryota; kingdom Viridiplantae; phylum Streptophyta; class Pinopsida; order Pinales; family Pinaceae; genus Pinus; species Pinus albicaulis. The sequence continues at coordinate 1,090,155,842 of CM076577.1, forward strand.
CTTGGTATGATTTTATTGCTGCAATTAAAATAAAATGTTACCCTCTATCTTATATATAGAAAGCTATTATGGACTGGAATTGTTTTAGACAAATAAAGGGACAAAGTGTTCAAAATTATACTCAAGAGTTTAGGAGAAGAGCACTAGTTTTGGGTGTCAATTTATCTTCTCAAGACACTGTGTTAAAGTATATTGGGGTTTTGCACAACTATCTTAGACATAATATTCTCATGTTCAATCCCATAAAACTAGATGAGGTTCGTGTTCAAGCCACCCCTATAGGAGCAAGAGGGAAACATAGTGAAGATGAGAAAAGTGATAGTTCCCTTAAGTATGAAGGAAACAGAGAGGGTAAGTTTAAGGGAAAATGAAAGAATAATGATTATATTAAGTTAGAAAAAGAGAAATTCACATGTAAACATTGTTTGAAAAATGGCCATGATGAAGACCATTGTTGGAAACTCCATCCAAATTTGAAGACCAACAAACTTAAAACCAAAGAGAAGGAGAAAAAATCTGCAACCATTGAACATGACTTAGGTTCAGATTTAGGAGATGAAACCAATATTAAAAAATGGGTTTGAAAGGTAAGAAAATAGAAAGCACTAGTTGTTCAAGTTCTTTTAATGCAACTCAAGATGATGATACCAGAATTCAACTCTTTCATATTAGACTTGTTTCAAATAATACCAAAATAGACACGCTATTTGATAGTGGTTCTAAAGCCAATTTGATTTTCAAAGACTTAGTTAAGAGGTTAAATATAGAAAAATTTTCACATCCAAGACCTTGTCCTTTAGGTTGGATATGAAAGAATGCAAACTTGTAGGTAATAAGGAAGTTCATCCTAAGTTTTTAAATCAATTCAAACTTTCTTGACGAAGTTGAACTTGATGTAGTTCTACTTGATATTTCAGGTATTGTTTTGGGAAGTCCTTATCTTTATGATAGGAGGCCAGTATTTAATCACCATGAGAATAAGTAAAACTTATTCAAGAATGGAATTGAGTACATAGTTAGAGTGCATAAGAAGAAGATGATTTTGTCACTTATGCATGTAGGAAAAATGAAGAGAATAGTGAATGCAAGTCAAAAAAATTCTTTGTTAATGTTGAAGCATAATGATGTTTTGAATGAGACCTTCCAAGAAGATGTATAAAATTAAAAATATGATTTAATTGAAGTCGCTAATGGTTGTAATAATATTTTTCAAGGCTCTAACATGTTTCCTTTGAATAGAGGGAAAAAATATGTGAAATATTTGTTGCAGTCCACATCATTATTGAACAATGTTGGGAACATGATACCAGTGTTGAATGGTGCAAAAATCAAAGAAAAAGCACCAAAGAAAGATGAAAAATAAGGCATAGGTTCCACAAGTACTTATTTTGGGTTTCAAAATGGTACATGGAAATGGTGAAAACACTTGGTCGAAATTCGACACAAGTACAAGGCAAGATAAGCTAAAACTCGCCATGACGACAATGTTCAAGGTGAGAAAGTTTTCAAGTTATTCAAGTTTCCTTTGATTGAAGACCAAGGAAGGAACATGTTTGTTTCTTCAAGGATATTGTTTTGTTTTAAAAATTCTAGGAAATTGCAGTGGGATGGTATCTACAACTGCAAGAGAGGGTCCCCAATCAAATAAAAGATCAATTTTCAGGAAAATCTCAATTTGTTGAATTCAAGAAAATTCCAGTGGATTGAGACTAGAAGGGTGAGGGGGTTGTACCCTAATACACATGTTCATTAATGAAATATATTTTTGGGTCCAAAAGCTTCCAGTGGGATGAGTGAACAGGTACTCAAAATTATGCTAGGAAATGAAAGTTGTCAAAATGGTATGGAACCTGAACGACCGCATAGATCTCATCATTCTGAATCTGGCGCAACTCATTTCATGAAAAACTGACACCATATGCTCCCAGAAACGAGTTATGTCTGCTTTATCAAACATGCAAGTTTTTGGAAAACAAAGTACAGGGATATTCAAGTCAGTAGTCTGTACTACTGACTGGGAATTCTCATGTGTTAGGTTGACTGTTCAACATATTTCTTCGGTGAATGAGGTTGTGCCAAGTGGCACGTTGTCATTTGTTTGATTTGTCATGTTTTTATTGGGGGTTATGGAGGCAAATCATAGATTGCCACGTGGCCCAGCCAAGGGCCGCCATGTGGAAGCCCGAGGGCCACCAAAATTGGGTCAAGTTCTGAGCGGAGCAAGCATAATTCGAACACGTGACCTCAAAGCATCCAACACAAGCTGTTGCCACCGCACCATTGCAATGTTTCTTAACATACCATGGGTTTAACATTGTTTTATTATGTTATGGTTTGGGCAATGGAGGTGGGGGCTGGGGTCTAACCCCAACCCTGGTCATCGCTTAGGGGTGGGACCATAGGCAGGAGACTAGCCCCGTGCCCCCCCCAACTAACCATAATCATAACCATTTGTCGAAGCCACACCATTTGTACACCTTGCCGAGACTACCTATGGTAAGCTGTGGAGTTAACCACCTCCTCTAAGTCATCATCCAACCACCACCCTGACCACTCATCTAGCACATCAAGCCTGCTTGCGGTAAGCCATGGAGTTAGCTGCCTGCACAAATCTTGACCGCAGAGTTAGCCACCTCATCTATCCACCGATGGAAATAATTTCCGATGGTTAGTTAACCTCCTGGTGGAGTTCTTAATAAAAAAAAATATGTTTCCCCAAAAACCATAGTTTGGATTTCCAGATTTAAGGCGTCATTGGGCGTTTTAGCTTTTCGAAAATTTCGACAGGAATTCTAGGAAATTGTCGTCGAGTTAGCTGAAAAGGGGGGAAGTTGTAGGATGATGCTAGATTTGTTGGAATTTGTGGAGTTTTTAGTGCCAAAAATTTGGGAGGTCATAACTTGTTTAGTTTTTTACCAAATTCGAACCAGAAGGAGGCTAGATAGACACTTTGGGAATTCTCGAGCCATTGGAACATGTTTCAAAGTTTTTTGAGCATTGCAATTGTATGTAATGACACTTTTGAGCATAATAGAAGAGGGCAAATCCATTGGAAGCTAGACTAAGGAGACATAGCCCAAGCGGGGTGAACTCCTTCATCATTGGTGGTTGTGTTACTATTTATGGCGATGTTCATGCCTACTAGATACTAGTGTTTGATGTTTTTTATGTTAATTTGCTCAATAAATTCACATAAAAGCACATAAAAACTCATGGTTAACTTATAATTTACCTCATAGTCCTCAAGCACTTTGTTTATATTCTGAATTGGAATTTAGCACAACAAACATTAATTTTACTATTCAGATTAGATTAGAAAAAAATTATATCTCTAAAATCATCTCAATGAGACAAATGAAATAGCTTCATCCATTACAATTTTTGAGGAAGTTGAAAAAGTTTTGAATTTTTTAGGCCACATTTCCATTAAATCACTGTGGATCTTGGGTTAGCATAGTGACCACCTCCTTATAACATGTGTTTGAGTGAGGATTAGGAGGGGGTATGGTTGCAGAGTGGTATTAGAGCATCCAGTTTCATCACTTGGACTTGATGGGTTTATCATGGGAGAAATAAGTTGATACACTATTACATGGTTAACAGAGCAAGGGGTTTCATATTTCTTTTTATAAAATTAATAAAACAAATGTTTAGGTGTTCAAAATAAGTATGTGATTGATTGATTACAAGAATCAGCAATATGCTCGCCTTATGGTTGTGTGAAATAATAGTATATGTTGGATGATATAATAGATTCCATGCATTCATATATGTATTATTTCTAATGAGTTGACGTTTAATTGATATTGCTATACTAACATGAATGGTTTTTTCAGCTAGCTCTACCATAGTAGCTCAATGAAGGAAATTTCTTGGTCATGGCTTCTGGGCATGGCTTGTTGTATATTTTAGTTGTGATGTATCTAAATTTTGTTTGAATAAGAACACATCACATGCAACAAAGGACAGTGAGAAGAAAGGGAATGAGTAGTAGGATGTTTCAATATAGTTTTGACAGGTCACAGTGCAGGCGTGAAGAAGCTTATGTGTAAAATAGGTGAGGAGAAAAATCTCTTGATTATATGGATACCTTAAGGAGCCTATGGGATGAGATTATAAGTTATAAGGAAGATAATGAAAGGTTGGTAAGGGCTTGAGAAAGGTAATTTGAGGTAAATTCAATCATAATATGAAGCCTCTCATATTTTTAGAGGTAGAAGTAGCATAAGTTGGGGGCTAGTCATAGAGGCAAGTAGAGCCTTTTGGGATTTGAAGAGAGAAAAAAATGGGTAGATGGTAGTAGGTCTAAGAATAGGCATAGGAAAGAAAGTGAAGACACTGTGAGGGTGAATACACCATTGAATACCATACAGGGAATAAATAACACCCATGGACATCATTCTATTTCTATTGCTAAGAGGTATGAAAAATATAATCATCATCATCACGGAAAGAGAGAAATGGACTATATGCCAAAGGATTTTGAGAAGTCAAAATCACCCATCACTAGAAAATTTGGCCCAATTTCCGATGGCCACTTCGTCACTATTTCGACACATAGTCATCACAAGAGCGATAGTTAGAGGTCGGAAAAATGTGGCTAGCCATTACATCGCAATTCCGACGCTTTGCCACGGTGTCGCAATACCGACACATTTTCCGACGTTTCCAAACAATCGTCGCTCTTCCGAAGTTTTCCGAAGTGTCGCAATACCAATGCTTTAAATCGTCACAATACCGACGCTTACAAGGTGTCGCAATACCGACGCTTTCAAAGTGTCGCAATACTGACGCTTTAGAAGTGTCACAATACTCTATGGGTAACCACGCTTTTAAGGTGTTGCAATACTGACGCTTTGAAAGCGTCGCAAGACCGACATTTCTGCTAACCACACTTTTAAGGTGTCGCAATACCAACGCTATGAAAGCATCGCAAGACTGACGTTTTTGTCGCAATGTGTCGCAAGACCAACGTTTCTAGGACGTATCAATACCAATGTTTTCTAACCACGCTTTTAAGGTGTCACAATACTGACGCTTTCAAAGCAACGCAAGATCGACATTTTTGCTATCATATTCATTTACAAGGCGTCGGAAGACCGAATTTTACAGAGCGTCGGTATAGCGACAATGGGTTAAATTTTAAAAAAAAAATGAAATAGCCCATGGTCCATCCAACTGGAGTATGTTGAATACCGGCACCATAATAATATTCATGTCCATAAACCACAACCCCTGTATATATTGCGTTTTCATGTACCTTTGGCATTGCTTTAAATTACAACTGTTAATTCATAATCAATATCAGTTGTCCTTGAGTTCCATATCTCAGTTTCTAGTCTCTGACCCTATTAATGATGTGACTGAAGCTCAATAAAAATAATGGATGTCAATAAGCCAACTAAGTAAACTTTTGAGGTCCCACTGCTATCCAGTAAATCACCACAGTTTGCCTCGAGCAAAAATATTCTTACTCTGCGTAGCTATGATAACTTCATTGTCTTGAAAGCTTAAAGGTATACAGAGTAACTGGAGAAAAGTTTGTCTGGGTATTAGAATTTCAATGATTTCACCTATTCTTCCCTCGTAGAGAATACACAAGCTTGCCCCTATATGCAAGATTACTAAGCTCATCTCCCATGCCATCCACTACTAATTTTCCATTATAATTAACAGGCTTCTGGACTATATTGTGTTTGCCACCTTTGCGAGGAAATATAATTATAAAAATTTGTTTGATTTTCAAGTCCAAGAATGCCAATTTATTTTTTGCGTTGGGCTAGCTTTATGGTCAATGACGCCGTTAGCTCAACCTGTTAACTGACCATTCACCCTCTCCTAACACATGTAATCTCCTTCATATCCACACCTGACAATTTCTTTTTTCATTTTTCTCACTTTATGGTCAGAGATGCTATCAGCTCAACCTGGTAACCAACCATTTGTCCTTTTCTATCACATAAGATCAAAAAAAGTATGGGATTTACTATACTCTTAAATTTATGACGGGAATTATCTGGTAGTGATTGCAATATAAACCCTTCAAAGTCGTAAACCAATAACTATTAACTTTTTTGGTGCACTCAAAACAATTTGCATGAGCTATGACAAATAACTTGCTAAGGAAAATTACAACTGTTAATTCATAATAGGTATCAATGACTACAGTGTACTATCCATATATGCAAGCTTACTCATGGTAAGTGTCACTTCATTCTATTATGTCTGTATTCAATCTAAAATAGTTTATATTTCTAGAACAAAGCTACAAGAAAGGGTTATAAATTATAATTATATTTCCATCTCATAGATTTATTCATATAAACTTTACACATCAGTAAGACAACCACATGAAAATCAAAGGGATGAGTCCTTTCAAAATTTTCAAATAGACTAACTTGGCATGTATTGGAGTTGCTCAGTGCACCTATACAGAGCATGCTTTGCAGGTATGGAAAATAGTCATACTGTTAGTATGAATCTTTTGTCGGAAAAAGACCACTTTAGCTATGCATAACAAATAGCCCTAACATCAATTATGGCTGCCAATATCTTCAAATCTGCAGTTAGTTGATCAAGACAAAGCTGCACAAATCCAGATCTATGCATAGAAAGACATTAAGCAGTGAGAATAAGGTTTTGCTCCATTCATCCAATAGACAAGACAAGAACAATATTTTTGAAAGAATTTTTTATATTAAGGGGCACCTGAGAGGAAAACAAGAAAGGTGTTTCCAATTCTCCTCAATGGGATGGGTTCTTGAAAGTCCTTAGCACTTAATATCTAGAATTTTTCTCTCTTGTTGGTGTAGAAAACCCAGACAAACATAGAACTCAAAGGGAGCTCACAAATTGAAATAATGGAAAATTTGACAATGATAATGGTTCAAAGTCAGACCAAGAGCATAGATCCAGAGTGATCTAAGAGGCAACAAAAGGTGACAAATGAATGGAAAAACCCTTCTATTTATAACAAAATATTAGGGTAGTCTAGGACTTGGTGCATGAATAAAATATTATTAACAAAATTCTAGAACCACCTTTTAGGAATATTTTATTATATTTGTTGCAAGGAAAAGGTATTTGACTTGGGTCAAATCCCTTTATTTGTAAATAATAAATAAATAAATGATTTATTTATTATTTTAAGGAAGTGGTTGAATGATAATTAAATAAATAATGATTTATTTAATTATTTATAAAAGATTTATTCATATTTAACAAGGAATATTATTTAAATAGGATTTAAATAATTATTCCTAGAAAATAATAAGATAAATAAGGATTTATCTAATTAATTTCCTTATTTTGGGTTAAACATAACTTGGAATAATAATTAAATTATTGTTTAATTAATTATTCCATGAGGAAAATTAAACAAATAAAGATTTGTTTAATATTTCCTTTTGGGATTTCCTATTTGGACCATAAACAACCTAATAAATGTGTTTTATTAAGTTATTTTACATACCGAAAGAAATTTTACTTCGGGTAAAATTGGTCTTACATGGTGTACTTGGGTCCATCTAATGATAATAGGTTAGATGACCAAAAAATGGTGTAACACATACATCTAAGTGTTCAAGAAGATTATAGGTGGCGGGATATGGCATATTACATGCTTCACGAAGGGATTACACATTTACAAGTTCATTCTGTACCATGACACTTGTGATCTTTACTTTATTTTGAGATGATTTTCACTAAAGCTCCCTAAGCTTCCTCCTTTTAGCACAACATTCCTCACTAACTTGTTTTCAGGTATGGAAAAGCATCATTCATCCATTTGTTAAAGTGCCATTATAGGTATCAGCGAATGGCTTTACATGTTCACTCTGTACCATGAAAGTCCCAATATTTACTTTAGTTTTAGATTATTTTCACTAAATCTCCCTAAGATTTCTTCTTTTAGCACATCATTCCTCACTAACTTGTTTGCAGGTATGGAAAAGTAGTCATCCATCCATTTGTTCAAGTGCCATTATAGGTAGTAGGTAATGGCATATTACTGTACGAGAGAAATTTAATATTACAGGTTCATCTAACAAATAACACTTCCATTCTATATTTCAGTCTCAGATAATTTTGATTACATTTTCATCCAATACATAACACTCAATCTATATTTCACTCCCAGATAATTTTCAGTCTTGACAAAGGCTTCATATGCCACCTCTTTAGCGCAACTTTCTACACAGTATGTATGCATATCTTGTATGTGAAAAAAAGCTGAAATGACTTACAAACCAATAAAATAAAGCAATATAAAGTTCTAAATGCCAAAAAGCTGTCCCATGGGTCATCTATGATCATGCTATGTTATCCTTTGAAGTTTGGATAAAGCTTTGCCCATAAATGATGACGCAGAATAGCAGCAGGCAGAATGGTGTGTTTCTTGAAAAATGTTGTGGCAAATATCCTTGCCAATGGAATTGTTACAGCAAACCATATGAGCAATCAACCCCAACCACAGATGATTAATAGAAACAACGATGAAAATGAATCCAAACAATAAATTAACACATGCATTTTAAATTTGTGACTAGAGAAAAAGTATGCCCAAGTTTAAACTCCAGCACTATATTAACCAGAATTTGATGAGATAAAATTGTTTGGCTCTATGAAATGGATTGAAAATATGAATCAAGACACCTTTGTCTACCTAAAATTCATGATGCCACAATAGTGATACTTTCATCCCATTCAGTTGTAACACTGTGTTATGTAACCAGCTCCAAAAATAGAAGAAAAGAGATATCAACGCCTTAGAAATAAGCCACTTCGAGGGGGAAACTTCCAATACATTACATAAATGAAAAATTCTTGGATGATACAAAAAAAAAAACCTCCTTCTATATATAGGATTCCATGGGGCCACAATATAATCCTAGTGGGGCCACAATGTAATCCTAGCCGACCTAAAAATAATAATGTAAGGGCACAATAATAACAATATGGGGGTTACAAGCCCACGAGGCGTAGAACAGTCGGTGAAGGGGTGCGCTGTTAAGGCACTCCGTTCTGCAAGGTCACCGGTTCGAAACCCGTGGGTGTAGGATTAGTCTTAACTTAGAAAAAAAAAACAATATGGGGGTTACAGGGGTACAATAATAACAATAAGAGGGGATACACTAACATAATAAGGGGCTACACTATTAATATAGGGACTTAACATGCCCCTCTCCTTCAAACAAGTGTTGTCCTCAACGCTTGATTATTTCTTGATGCTTCTGTATAAAATTTTCATCCTCCCATGTGAAATATTCTACAGGAAAGTTCTTCCACTTGCTGAGATACTCTGAAATTGATCGTACTTGTCGAGTTCTTGTTTCTATGACTGCTTCATAACTTCTTTCGATGTGATGTTGATCTTCCCGTTGTTTCATTAGATTCTGCACCAAAGTTGGGTTATCCTTTGAGAGTTGGAGAACTTGTTGTTGATGCTCGCTGTGATCTTCCACTAATTTATCATCCATATTAGCTATTATTTGATCCTTCAAACCATCCAAATTAGCCTCCATTTCTGATTTTAAACCATCTATTTCATCTTCGATTACTCTTCGTAAGATCGAAACTTGTTGCACTTGGTACCGTAATTTTGATATCTCATACTGCAATTCTTCCTCTTCATGCATCATTGTATAGATTTATGAGGGCTTAATGGGTATGGAATTATTTTTTGGAGGCATTATATAACCCAATGCTGATAAATATTCTTCAATATGCCCTTGGAATCACTTCAAACTTCTTTTTCAAACAAACGATATGCAATTTTAAAAAACAAATACACACCTTTTTCTTGCTTTTGAGGAGCTCAATATTGAAATTGGATTATCTCTGTGATCGCAGCACTTCAATATCTAAATTTTAGTACCGATGTAGCCCTATGAATTATCTTTCGAATGCCACAGGTCTCACCTGATTTGGATTCTCCAAGACAAAGTTGTGTCCAATCTCCCACAATGACCTAATTATGGACTGGTTTAGTAGAGCGAACTTGTACAACTTGCCACGTATCACTGTTTCGTCCTTTGTCTCTGAAATTGATAATGAAGAAACTGCAGTCCGTGTACTTATGACCACTTTTTACTCCAATCCGATGCCCAGAGAGAGAGTTATTGAAATTTTCCCATGATCACCTCTTTGAGATGCAATTCAGGAGCCTGAAAAAGCACTACATTCCACAGATCATATCTCCAAAAATATTGCGACCCAAGATATGAATTTTTTTGAAGAATTTCCTTAGGATTTCAGCTTTGCACCATACAAATTTCAGATTTTTAACCTTCATAGAAACAAAGTTATAGCGCAAATGCCACGATCACCAATTTAGGAGCCTGAAAAAAAGACCTAACTTCCATAGATCATATCTACGAAAATATTGCGAAACAAGCTCTGAAATTTTTAGAAAGTCTTCCTCAGGATTTTGGCTTCACACCCTAAAAATTTCAGCTTCTAAAAATTCGTATAAAAAACATTATAGTGAAAATTCCACGATGACATGTTTGGAGCAGCGAAACCCTAGAATCCAAAGCTCTGATACCAAATGTTGTGTAACCAGCTCCAAAAAGAGAAGAAAAGAGATATAAACGCCTTAGAAATGAGCCACTTCGAGGGGGAAACCTCCAATACATTACATAAATGAACAATTCTTGGATGATACAAATCAACAAAACCTCCTTCTATATATAGGATTCCATGGGGCCACAATATAATCCTAGCCGACCTAACAATAATAATGTAAGGCCACAATAATAACAATATGGGGGTTACAGGGGTACAATAATAACAATAAGGGGGGCTACACTAACATAATAAGGGGCTACACTATTAATATAGGGAATTAACACACTGAACTGTAGAGGCAGAGTAGGAGGGCCATCGAACTAAAAATCTGGCCTGCACTTAGAAGGCTTTGTAAGTTGAGATGTATAATTGAAGAATTTGTTTTAAATTTTGTGTCATATATGAATATGTATGCCTTGATCAGATACTGTGAAGCATGTTTGAGTTTCTATGGTAAATGCGGAACTCTGTGTCATTAACTGGTTGAAATTTTCCGGTATTGATCGCTTGAACTAATTGTGATAGGATGAGTTAGTTGTTCCAGTTTTGTAAGCAGGAACCCTCTGTAATTGGGGTTTAATTATGCCCTGTACGTCATGGAAGAGGTTGGAATTCATATCGGTGATCTGGTGTTTATTGAATGAATGCAACCCTATGAATTGAAGTCCTGTGCGGTTGGGTTGTCGATGGAAAAATGAACAAGGGGCAGAACCTTTATAACGACTCCTTGTATAAGGCAAAGAGAAGTTCGTTGCATGAACAGAGTGTGGTTTTGAATTTATGCTATAGACACTTGAATTGAATGAATTGGATGTATTGAATTTGAGAGAGGTTGAAGAGGACCCTGTTAGAGGAATGAACCATTGTCACAATCTGGTTTCCAGAGAATTGCAAAGCTCTGTCGAGAGCATTATCTTTGTCCGTTGGGGGAAATAACACTGTTTGTTATCAATGGAGCGACTATATTAGGAATTAACCCTAGAGTTAATGCGTAGAAATAAGACAAGAAATATGTTAAACTGCAGTGAGAAACTAAGTTAAGTACTGTGAAAATACCGAGAGTGGGTTTGTGAAACCGTACCACCTTTGTCACGCCAATTTTTGCCCAGGACGAAACCACCTCAAAAAAATATGATCCAACACATTTGCGCCACATCACAGGGAAATTATTGTCCTCATCGCATTTTTTTGGAATGATTATCTTCAGCCGGGGAAAAAACACAATATCAACTTAGTTCGTCCGATCAGGAGGCCGATAGATCAAACAATGGTAGCGCAATAAGTTGCACAGGAGATAAGTTAAGGTATGGCCGATTGTTTTATGTTGAAAGCCGTTCATTTACCTGTTGAGGTGTGGGGCTCGTGGGCGAAATATATATTAAAATTATTGTGTTGATAGCGAAATCGGGTTAATAATACAAGCCTGAAGATTGGTGCATTGTATTAATGTTTTATTATAAGCTAAGGTGGGAGTTTGTGAAAAAGGGTCGAACCATTATATAACGTTAAGTGCTAAGGCCGGAAATTAATGACCTTTAATGTATTAAGGTTATTATTATAATTCTATGGTCGGGATCTTGAACAAATCAAATAAAAGGCGTGGACCTGTGGTTTGAGGCAGAAAGTTGATGTATTTCACTATATCTTGGTTAACCTTAGAGTGTTATTTAAAAAGGGCTAAAGTCGGATTATTTACCTTTTGATACAATTTACAAAGGAAGGTTGCAATTATAAGTAAAAGCGCTTTGTAAAAAGAACAAGGTTTGTAATAAAGAGAGACACTATCTCGGCGCACTCAGGTGTTTTATTTAAATTATCAAAGGTCTTATTTTTTGGGGGTTATGTACAGAATTTCTTTGGTATTTGTCTATATGCAGCTGTCAAAGGCATTTCATTAATCAAATTCAATAAATTTGATGAATGAAATTGAAAGAAAAAAAATTGAGTAGGACCAAGGTGGATGAAATTTACAGCACAGGAAAGTGGGACTGTGGGTTTACCCTACATCACTTATCCCTTATCTTTATTGACCTATTGAAGAAAAGATATAAAAATCTATCATT